>JACEFZ010007400.1:0-18037 GCA_014155875.1 Cepaea nemoralis
CATATCTCCAAGTTCCGTCTAATGTTGTACACGCTCCATCCGCCCACCAGGATTCTATATATTGTGACACATCCAGGTTCCGTAATGCTGTTGTACACTGCTCACATCCGCACCCAGTATGCCCAGCAGCAGATCACTATTCCACATATTGTGATACATCCAAGTTCCGTACTAATGTTGTACACTGCTCACATGCTTACCTTGTCTCCTTTCTTGGTGGCCAAGATCCTGCCTCGCGCTCTGAAGCCACGGTTTCGTTTCCTGTCTGTGAGGACTTGTCTGGTTCACAAGACCAATCCCGCGTCTGGCGTTTGTTGTCTCGGATGGCTGTGTGAGGTTCACCGAATCGGGAACTTTCCAGCTGACGCAAGTTAGCGAGGGAGGTGTTTCGAGAATGTGACCGCATCGCGAAGCCAGAGCCGTGGTTTGAGCGGGCGAAAGAGTAATTTTTGTACGATAGTTCGACCAAGGTCTCATAAGCGCCCCCCCCATCTCTCTCTCTCTCTCTCTCTCTCTCTCTCTCTCTCTCTCTCTCTCTCTCTCTCTCTCTCTCTCTCTCTCTCTCTCTCTCTCTCTCTCTCTCTCGATGAGTAGTGGGCCTGCAGTCAGTAAGCTAGCATAGCTTTTCGGCCAGTCCTGCCTGGCGTAGCTTGAAAGCTCGTCTGTAGGCGTCCAGTGGTTTTGCATGTATAATCGAGTACCGAGGGAGCGCGCTGAGGGATTGCTAGTTTCGCCTGCGTGTGCGTGAATAGTCCGTCTTTGCGATAGATATCTGGTTGATCCTGCCTGTAGTCATATGGTTGTCTCAAAGATTAAGCCATGCATGTGTGTAAGTTCACACTGTCTCACGGTGAAACTGTGAATGGCTCATTAAATCAGTCGAGGTTCCTACTAGGACAACTGTGGCAATTCTAGAGCTAATACATACTTGACTCAAAGATTAAGCCATGCATGTCTAAGTTCACACTGTCTCACGGTGAAACCGTGAATGGCTAATTAAATTGCTTGGTCCAGAAACTTGTTCTACTGTTCTCGGCTGAGGGATTTGGGAGAACGCCTCTAAGTCAATATCCCCCGGATGTGAGGGCTTGGCCGTTATTCACCCTCCGCTTCATGGAGGTGAGTTGGTGAGCCCGCATCATCTGCATTTCATGGAAAGTCCGAACCTAAAGCTCATTGAGTGGATGTCTTCTGCAGACTGACCGTTCCTGTTTTGTGTGGGGAACGGCCAGTAGCGAATGAAACGCCAAATATACGGAAGTGATGAAGTGAAGCAGCCATGCGCAGGGCGTGACCATTCCTTAGGTGAGCCCAGTACCAGAGCGCTATGTGTGGGCTCTGCAATTATGGAAGCTTCCTTGGATGACAGGGAATGCCCATGGTCTGCCGCTGCCTTCCCTTGAAGGTTGACCGTGATGTCTTTGGTCGTTCTAACTTGACCAGCTGGGATGTGAACGACACCACGACAGTGAGAGTCGGTTGTCCCTCGAAACCCCCGGGAAGTTAAACCCGGTCAACAAACACCCGCATAAGTAGGATGTGTCGGCCTAAGGACGCAAATAAACTTGGCACTAACGTAATTACATCTGAAAAAACACTCCGGATGAAGGCAGAAGAAATTTCTGGACTGCATCGTTCTGGCTTGTTAAAATGGTGCATGCCCTTTGCAGGACGTTGTGATTCACCCCCGATTTATTATATAGGAAGTTGTACGTTTCGTAGTTTGCCATTGCTTTCTGAACGAGAAGTCAACGCTGAAGTCCAAATTAATGCCTGCGTAGTAAATTTTCCTGAGAGAACCCCAGGGATCATCACTGGAGCTACGGAGTTCGTGATTTGTGCGATGCTCTCCACAGATGGCTTGCCGTTCTGTGGAAAGAGAGACCGCGCCAGATGGGGTAAACCAGGTGCAATTAAGTCGATCTTTTCGGCTTTAACCATGTTTGTTATCCCTGCTTTTGATTTCCATTTATTTTCCTGCCAGCTCACCCTCTGCATTGTACAAGTGTACTGCATCTTGAAAGCTTCTAAAAGGTTTTATTTCTGTTTTATTACAGCTTATGAAGTAGAGCTGTATAGTGATGCGGGTCAGATTGTATACTAGTCAGATATAAGGAAGTATATGGGTCAAATAAATATAAGTATACGGGTCATATATACGTAAGTATACGGGTCAGATATAAGTATACGGGTCAGATATACGTAAGTATACGGGTCAGATATAAGTATATTAGTAAGAAATAAGTAAGTATACGGGTCAGATATAAGTATATTAGTAAGAAATAAGTAAGTATACGGGTCAGATATACTTAAGTGTACGGGTCAGATATAAGTATATTAGTAAGAAATAAGTAAGTATACGGGTCAGATATAAGTATACTAGTCAGATATAAGTAAGTATATGGGTCAGTTATAGGTATACTAGTCAGATACATGTAAATATACGGGTCAGATATACGTAAGTATAGGGGTAAGATATAAGTATACGGGTCAGATATAAGTAAGATATTGGTCAGTTATAAGTATACTAGTCAGATATAAGTAAGTATATGGGTCAGTTATAGGTATACTAGTCAGATATATGTAAATATACGGGTCAGATATACGTAAGTATATGGGTCAGATATAAGTATACGGGTCGAATATAAGTAAGTATATGGTCAGATATAAGTATAATAGTCAGATATAAGTAAATATACGGGTCAGATATAAGTATACTAGTCAGATATAAATAAGTAATGGACCCTGTTACCCGTAGTTAAGGCAATTGGGTATATTGTGCTAAACCTATAATTGTAAACACTAATCTGCACTCGGCAGCCTTTATTTCCCAGACATGTAAAGCACTCACCAACTTTTTGTGAACAATAAACAACATTATGTTTGTTATTCAAATTAAGTGTGAACTATAAATACGCGATTACAATAAATGTCCGTGTTACCTGGGCACGAAAAAGGGAAGCTAAGAGAAGCAACATCGTAATCGAGCAAGACTGCTATTTATAAGGCCACAGAGCAGATTTGTGGAAATCCGAGATATGGCGCCCAGCGAACCGTGAACTTGTGATCAGTGGGAGGACTGGTGTAGCTGGTTGAGGGATATTGTTGCTTGGTGGGGATCTAGAATGCGGAAATAAAATAACTAAGTCACAGCGTATAACAGTGAAAGCGGCCATAAAGAATCAACTGGAGACAAGTATCATCAAATGGAGGTGGAGAACTTTGGGAAACTTACAATTAAAGACGGGAGAGGGAAGGTGTAAAGAAGTCCATTTCATACCATCATGGTATATTGTGAAATATGGTAAAATCTCTCTCTCTCTCTCTCTCTCTCTCTCTCTCTCTCTCTCTCACACACACACACACACACACACACACACACACACACACACGTGTACGTACGTGGTGGTGGTAGTAGAAGCAGCAGCAGCAGTAATAGTTTAGTTTAGTTTAGTTTTAGTCGTTGGATCAACATCACGGCACACGGTTTAACCCATAAGTGCTCCGTTTTCCTTCTAACTCAAACCTGAGTTTGGAGAAACTCAGCTCAATGCACGAACTGCGTTGCATCGGCGAGGATCCTGAAAATGCTTTGGGCAGATTTTTAACTCGAAATTTTGCCCGGGCAGCGCCGTTAGGCTACTCTTTTTCGATTTCCAACTGCCAAGGGATTTTTTACGTGCGCAACAATACACACGGGTGTCCGATCTCACTACCCAGAGACCAGGGGAAATTACTGGAAGTCCCGGTGGATTTTTTAAAATAAATCCTGGTCCTCACCGGGGCTTGAACCCGGGACCTCCAGCACTCGAGGCGGACACCATAACCTCGAGACCACTCAGCCCCCCAACTGCAGCACAATCCAGAAAACGTAAAAACCAAAAACTCAAAACCACAATTTCTGGACCTAACAGTACTAGGGTGTGAAGTGTTAGTGTATCCAATACAACATCGATAATCATAGCTGATAGAAACAGTTATCATATCAGTTTATGAGACTGGGTCGATTCTAGACCTATATGATCCCGACCACAACAATCTCACGGCGAGAGATGTTTGAATTCTGGACCTCTGAACCAGCAGTAGTAGTCAGCGAGCTACTGCCATTTACGTCAAAGTAAAAAAAAAAGTGATATGTAATGGAGATACATCTAGTCAAAGACAGGGTCATTCTCTAAACACATATACACCCTCCAGGGGAGGTAACTTACAGATACATGCACACCAGCGCTTCTCGAGCAAATATCATTGCATGTTTAAAAAAAATTAACAGTAAGATAATCATATCCTAGATAATGTCGTCGGGATTTATCATACCGAGTTACGGCATTATGAGCTTGGGTAGCCATCTATCTTCCTCGTTGCCCAATGGGGGAGGGTGGTTTAGACGTATGCCGCGAGTCCCAAACTGGAGAAGACCGGCTGCGGGTTATTGCCAAATATATTTTTTAAATTAGATCCCAGGGATGTTTCACCTCCCCTGATTACACCCCCCCCCCCCCACTCCTGCATCAAGTATCATGGAGTGATGGATCGGGCTGTCTAGATTTCTCGAATACGGGCGATACATGATCACCTGTTGTAAGTTGGTGAAGGACCCTTGACCACGCCTTAAGGTGCATTTGGCATACGGTGCTTGACCCATATTTTTATTGACAACTTGGCACTGGGTGTTGATATGATCAGTTTCACGCCTACTACCTCTAATTCACAAGACATGTCCTTGTGCCTAGTTTACACTGAGTCGACCTGGGATCCCAGGCTAATCAAGTTTAGACTGAGTCGACCTGGGAGCCCAGGCTCATCTAGTTTAGACTGAGTCGACCTGGGAGCCCAGGCCGATTGTAATAATTCGGACCCGCCCTGATGAGGATAGAAGCTATGTCCAGCGGGCAGACAGGCGAGTGTCTGTCCACAATGTTATCGCGGCCCAATGGCCACCCGTGGACGCTCATAATCCCTCAGCAATTTGAAGTAGAGAAGTGTAGGCCACATCGGTCGCTGCCTTGGCTAAATTATAAAACTTATCTTTTTTTTTTTTTGGTTCTCTTGCTCGCTCAAACTCAAGCGTAGTCCTTACACTCTATTTAGAGTATTAAGGGACTGAATTTTGCCTAGCGGGTTTGCTTTCCCCTTTACCAGTGTCTCCTCGCCTTCAGGCGAACCCACTCCGACTTCAGAGGTATAAAAGTTATAAACACTACCAAGAATATTGTTTTTTGCCTGTTCGCTTTGAACTCAAGCGTAGTCCATACACACTACTTTTAGTGTACTTGACTGAATTTTGCGTGTGGATTAGCTTTCCCTATTATTACCAGTGCCCGGGGCCAACAGGTAAAGCGACTCGGACTCCAGAGGTACGTGCAATTTACTTCCCCAAATCAAGGACGAGAAGTCAACATTTTAATCCAATTGTCCGGTGTAGGGGCTGAACCCCTTACCTCGGCATCAGCACGCCGGATGTTTAAGAACACGCGTTCTTATCCATTCGACTATGGTGACCCACCTATGAAAAATATTATATCATCTATAATTCTGATATGCGCACATTTACTTCTTTAACAATTAAACGGAGTTCGTGCGCTGTATTTATATACTTCTTGGTGTATCTATGGGATGCGCCCAGGGCACATATGCAGTCGTCAATGTTCTGTAAACTGGCTCACTTCTTTCTGGAAGTGAGGTAGTACAGACGCCATCAACAGCAGATGTCAGGGGATCTGTGCGCAGTAAAGTCGAACCTTAACAGACCACGCATTTCACACCGTCTTCGTTGGCCTAGCATACTCCTGCTTTTGAGCAAATCCACGACTTGTTTGATTTATTTGAGTTGATGCCATGTTGTTAATTGGTTTCGGGCAGATGGCAATTGCAACACATGACCCGTGCTACTGAAATATTTGGACACTTAAACATAGGAGGCAAAGGTTAGGTGCCATCTGCACAACAAAGGTCGACAGTATAGGATCACGCGTGTGGGGATTTAAACAATGTGTAAAAGACAAGAGTATCGACCTCATTGCACCGGGTTTTATCCCATATGGCTCGGTTTCTTTCCGCAGGGTGTCTGCCGAAAGTGCCGCTCAAAGTTCGAACTCCGTAGCTCCAGCGACGACACCCAGGAGACTTCGAGAAAATTGCACACGTGAATAAAACGATGCACGCCGGAATAGAACCCACAACTTTCGGAGAGTGAGGCAGTCGGTGTAACTACCAGGCAACGGAGACGCCCTGTATAGAGGAAATAAACTGTTCTTTAATGTCTTCTCAAGTGGGACACGCTGACCTCCGACCTGCATATATCGGTGTGACATCCCCTCACTCCCCGCTCGTTCTCTCTGACACACACTCACACACTCACACTCACACACATTCACACACACAGACACTCTCTCACACACACACACGCTCTCTCTCTCTCTCTCTCTCTCTCTCTGTCTCTGTCTCTGTCTGTCTCTCTCTCTCTCTCTCTCTCTCTCTCTCTCTCTCTCTCTCTCTCTCTCTCTCTCTCTATTTGCAGGAAAAATGATTCGCTACTTACTCCTCTCGAAAGGGGAGAAGATGAAGAAGGGGAAGAAGAAGAAGAAGAAGAAGAAGAAGAAGAAGAAGAAGAAGAAGAAGAAGAAGAAGAATATTTGCGGTAGAAAAATCTGCATCTGACAGAAAATTAGCTCTCTTAGAAATGTTTATTGGCCAGCCCAACAAGAGGATATATCCGTAACCAGGTGGGAAGGCGCCAGATCAAGTGTGTCAAGATGAGTTCCACCAGTGGTTCCCACATTAAGTGGCACTTCCCCTCCGCCTTGTTGGTGCTGGAGAGGCAGAAGCCGCTGGGGTTTTGAATGTGCATTAAAAATAATACCGAAAAAGATCTATTTATTTATATGCATGTATGTGTATATGTGTGTGTTTGCGTGAGAGTGAGTGAGTGAGAGAGAGAGAGAGTGAGAGAGAGAGAGAGAGAGAGAGAGAGAAGAGAGAGAGAGAGAGTGAGAGAGAGACTTGGGTAAAACAAAGTTTAGGAACCTATCGGCCAGAGCAGCAATTGTAGTTCCTGCGAGACGGGAGTAAAAATGAAAGATATGAAAGAAAGAAAGGAAATATGAAAGTAAAGGAGGATTTAGAGCGGTAATCGAGGAGGAGGAGGAGAGGAAGACAAATAAGAAGAAGAAGAAGAAGAAGAAGAAGAAGAAGAAGAAGAAGAAGAAGAAGAAGAAATACTGAAACTGAAAACCATAGGCTCTCTGGTAGCTGGAGAACCCACTAGCCACATGAAAACTGCCGTTTCACAGCTACTCCCACTTTCATACTTGAGGATCTAGACTTACAAGCTTTTCTTTTTTATTCGCATATCCTTTACAGGACATCGCTGTCAGCAGCAGCAACTTTCAGCTGTCTGTTGATTTCTTGGCAAGATTACGCTCGGTAGTTTGCCATTGCTTTCTGAGCGGCCGGCTCAGTTATCCCGCAAGTCACCAGCGGGGGTCGAACCGCTCCCAGCTCTCGCCCGCTACGAGACTCTGCGTGATAAACGGGATTACGGAGAAAGTGGTGTAACCCGGAGAACCCACTAGCCACCTGAAAACTGCCGTTTCACAGCTACTCCCACTTTCATACTTGAGGTTCTGGACTTACAAGCTGCTCAACTATAATTTTGCCTCTGACTAGCCAGGATTTGGCGGTGTCCGTGGCGAAGACGTTACGGACGCGATTCGTAAGCCCGCTTACCCGCGTTCGAAACACAGCTGCAACCGATTTGGCAGCAGACCGCGTTGCGCTGAGTTTTAACGAGTTAGTAAGGGAGCTGGTCGTTCCAAAAGCAATGGCAAACTATTGAACGTAAACTTGCCAAGACATCATTAACAGCAGTAAAATGCTAGTGTTGACAGCGACGTCCTGTAAAAAGTATAGGAAAAATAGCCGGGAATCCCGGTCAGTGTTTTCTCTACGGTGCACAGAACCATTTGTTTAGACTATTGCGTCATCTCTGCCGTCATTTTCATTTCTCAACTTTCGACCCCAGTTACATCACTGTCTATACCCTGCCTCAAGTTATGGTGATATAGTGGAAGCACTTGTGTCAGCTGTTGTAAATGTCCGTTCTAACCTTCTATGTATCTGCTTAACTGAGGTAATTTGACCGATTATATCTTCTCACTAGGTCTGCGGCAGTGAAAGCCTAGACTTCACCGAAGGAAGTCCAGACATATTTCTTATCGTTCTGACACGGATGCCTCGTGTTCAATCCAAGACGATTCGCATTTATTCAATCTGGATCCAGTTTTTCACACGTTGAAGCAGTTAGTGTTAAAATACCAAAGGCATAGTCAGTTACAGAGAGGACCAGATGGTTGAACAATGAAACAAAACAGCAGTCTCTGTTCCTTCCACAAGCCTTCAGTGGTGCCAGGCCATGTTTCTTCTTCTTCAGCGTTCCGAGCCATTGAGGTTCTTTGCTGCAGATACAATCCGTCTCCATTCGTCTCTCTGGTTGACCTTCTCTTGCCAGTTGTTGATTCCAAGTACTTGTAGGTCTGTATATATATTATCTCTCCACCGTCTTCTTGGTCTATCTCGGGGTCTACGGTCATTTATACGTTTGCATATTATAATAATAGTCTTTCAGGACAGGCTGCTCTCAAATCTCAAACCTATTTTAATGTATTATGTCGTTCACTTGCTTGTTCATATAAAAAATATGCTAGTCCCCCATGCTTTTCCAAATGCGGTGTTCGACGAGCGCCACAATACACTGGCCTTTCTAGGGTTCACCACTGAAGTGATATGTTCACACTGGTTTTCATTAGCTGCCAACGTCAAGGTTGGTCCTGGTCCAGTGCGTTGTGTTCCCACCAGTTTGGCTGTATGAATGTTGAACCGGCGGTATTGAAGAACGTAAATGAGGCGAGCGTATCATCAGATACAGAAATGATAAACCGCTAGATATCATATGTACATGTGATCAGGTGGAGCCAGTAGAAACCATCAGGGAAACAAACACCTAGACTTAAGCTGGCTACTTGGCCAGCCTTTGACGCAGACATAAACTGTAACATAGCCAGCAGCAGGAACAGATCTGGCCGCCAAACACAAAGGACGTGTCAAGTCCAGCCAACACCCGATTCTCTTCCCCAGGCTGCTTTTTTTTTTTTTTAAGCTGAATAAGAAAGCAATTAACACAAGTTTCCAGGGGAAATGACAGGCTCTCGTTGCCATGAATTATCCCTGGTCCTCTATTATAATCACTTTCTGCCTTTGACGTGTCGTTTCCCCTTTCTTCACCTTAAAGATCTCATTAAGCAAATGTGAATAGTAGTAGAAGTGTTGTACAGACTACGCAGTACATGTTATCTTTGTCCGTTGTTCTTGTCGTCTGTTGGTGTTGACTGGCATATTTGAAAATAAAGAATTTAAGGGAAATACATTTTAAATCTCCTCCTCCTCCTCCTCCTCCTCCTCCTCCTCCTCCTCAAATGTAATGCTGTCATCTTTAATGATATAAACATCTTGAATACAATGATGAAACTTCTTTTAAGTGAATATTACTTCCCCCCCCCCCCCCCTTGGGAGGGGGGGGGGGTGTTAGAATCCGACCTATGGCTCTAACGCTTGCCTGCTTACCTGGTCGACATTTGTTCGAATCCTTTTGAGGCGGGCATTTTTGTTTTTACTGACATGGATTCCCTTTCCAACTCAGCCGAAAATGGGAACATTGAAATTACCTGCTAAGTAAATGCGACCGGCATAGTATCATTGACATATCACCAGTCACGTGGCACTCGGTCGAAAATATCGGCTAGCATAATATGCTCACCACTTCTAGTAATATGAACTGGGGTCCTTAACATTTACTTTCAAATTTGCCGGTGTATGGTTCAGTAGATGGTCTCCAATTTTAGTGTGATGCTATGATAACACAAGTAGCATATCTGACAACATTTGACGAATTGCAGAAGCAACCAATAATTAGAATATACGTATTGGTGGAATTAATATGGACCTCCGATGAGGTCCATATATGATATACTATCACCTGAATTGGCAAAGAGGAAGCGTTAAAAAAAGCTGAACTAGAATAAGCGGCTATATAGGTTGACACCGCAGCAAGACGTACACTTGGCGCAGTGTAGGAAGAATACTAGTAAATGGAGCCAATTGGAGATAAATTTGCTGCGCCACAAGGCGCCGATATTCATCAGATAGGAGCCAAGAGGAGACGGATATTGTTGCTCAGCAAGACGCAAACATTCATCAGATCAGATCAGTTGCATCTTACATCGAAGGCCCGCCGCAGTATTTTTTGTTTTGTTTTGTTTGCGTTTGCTTTGAACTCAATCGTAGTCCAAATACGTGATACTATTTCTAGTGCAGTTGAATGATTTTGCGTGTTGATTAGCTTTCTCTATTACAAGTGTCAAATCAGGCGAATCCACTCCGACTTCTCAGGCAATCCGCTGCTGCGACTCTTTAGTAGCTTCCGTCTTTTGCTATCAATGCAGTCTCTCGTCCTCTTGACAGTTCATCTTATGCTGTTATCTTGTCATTAAAACTGTCCTCTTTCAATTACATGTGTGTCTTCCACCTCCCTTCTTTCAATTACACGTGTGTCTTTCACTTCTCTTCTTCCAATTACACGTCTGTCTTTCACCTCCCTTCTTTCAATTACATGTGTCTCTTCCACCTCCCTTCTTTCAATTACACGTGTGTCTTTCACCTCCCTTCTTCCAATTACATGTGTGTCTTTCACCTACCTTCTCCCAGTTACACGTGTGTCTTCCACCTACCTTCTTCCAATTACATGTGTGTCTTTCACCTACCTTCTTAATTACACGTATGTCTTTCACCTCCCTTCTTCCTATTACATGTGTGTCTTCCATCTCCCCTCTCCCAATTACACGTGTGTCTTCCACCTGCCCTACAGCACGGGTTTTAGTTTGCGTCTAAAAGTTGCATTTATCGAACCGTAGCTCGTTTAGTAATTTTCTTCTCAGTCTTAATCTGTTGACGATTGCCTTGATTCTGACTAAGTTTTCCCATAACAATCATCAGCTTTTTCTACATATCCATATTACGATGAACCATCGCCTGTCAGCCCGGTAGTCAAGGGTTAGATGTTTGTAATTGAGCTGAGATTCCAGACCGACCCAGCCTGAATGGAAATGTTTCATGAAGTAAACGGCGCCAGCGTGATACTGACCACACTAGCCACTGAATGCCGGTTGGTCTAGTAAATTACGGGTATCACACCATATGTCTAGTGCGCCTTGAGGTGAGTCAAGTGTTAAGAACCGACATCATTGAACTCGGGGCATTCCCATACATACGCGCCCAGTCCTCATCTTCAACTAATGGTGCCCGTTGCGATCTGATGATTACATGTCCATCTTGCTTTACCTCTGAGTTACGATTGTCTATCAGAACCTCTGACCAACCCTTGCTGTCGTATTCTTTCTAGATCATGATAGTCCGTCTGTTCTTCTACCTTAAGGCTTGTAACAGTATCCTTTATTTACGTACATTGCGACCGCATTAATTATTTCCCTTTAATTGGTGTTCTCAGTCCATGTCTCAGCAGCAAATTAAAATTACACACACACCCACACACAGACATACGCACACGCACACACTGAGTACCAGGTGACTCCGGATGCCAACCGTACGCTCTATATGGCGAGACCCCACGAATACTGCTTATTGATTGGCTTGTCTTTAAGCGAGAGTGGATCAAAAAATCATTCATTGATTGGTATTGCTGTACTTGTCTAAACAAAAATAATTTTTCCCAGAGTACCAGAACCTCTTTCGATTTTTTTGGGAAATGATTTGTGTTTTCCTCCTTGAATGTCCTTCAGCCTTATTTGGACCACTATTAACGACAGTGTGGAGCGACACACTCACCTCTGCCTTGCAAATATTTCTTCCTATCCTCTCTGGGACTCATCAAACACATTCCCTGGTCTATCCAGGCAAGTAAAATTGTTTTCTACCCTTACATCTGTGGAAACGAGGTTTGCTCCCGAAACGCCTCTTTTAACTCTCTCTATGCAAAATTTGCTTTGTCTCTTTGGCCCGTAGATCTGCTTTCCAGTTTCTGACCCCAACGGACACACATAGAACATTGTTTGCGATCGTTGCTAATTTCTTGTTGTCTTTGCATAATGCTACTGAACGTAAACTTGCCAAGAGATCATAACAGCAAAAAATGCTGATGTTGACTGCGAAGTCCTGTAAAGGATATACAACTAACTAACTTTGCCTAATGCAAGACTTGTTACCATGTTTAATTATGATCTATTGGGTGGTTTAGGTATTCTTGCTTAAATGTTAAGCTGGGATTTACTTCTTGGTTTCACATGCTTGTACCACATTTACGCATATGCCAAACTCACGCACACGACAACGCTTTGTAAACGCGCGCACACAAATAATGAACTCGAGCAACGCCTCTACAAATAAGAATAATACACAACACCCATTAAAATTTAATACACGCTTGAAACAAAGATGAAGAAATAAAGTGCAACATAAACTGTACACTTATATAATAACACGGATCTTCTGCAAGAAACTTACCTGTTTGCTGTCTCTGTCGCACTGTTTTTATTGTCAACTTGCTATTAACGTATGCATAATATATTTTATCTTTCATTATTTTGTGTTTACTACCGTTAAAACTGGGATATGGTAAATACATGTATAGTTGACACATTTACAAAACTTCATATCTAGGATTGTATCCCCAGCAGTAGTTTTCGTTCCATGTCACGGGTGTAGAGTCCCTCAACCATGATACCATAGATTTAAAAAGTCAAGACCTCTTCTGCACGCGTTGAGGCGTATACTTGATGCCAACCCCATATTTTGACAGACCACTCAATGGGTAATATGGTCAACATCAAGCCAACCGCCACTACTTCCCATAAATTTCCTGGCACCCATTTTAGTCTGGGTCGATCTGTGAGTCCAGATCATTAAAAAAAAAAAGATCACCGCCTCGACGAGGTTTCGACCACATGTTCACCAGGGCCTGCAGTTAAGTATGCTAACTACTGCGCTACCGCAGCTCCTGATAACATAGATACTAGAGATCTGTTTCGGCAACGTAATTGCATCTGGTATCACACCGTGCATATTAGCCCTTATGTGCCGTTCGGTCACCAGGAATATGAACACAACCTGTTCAAGGACATGTCAAAAAGTGCCTCACCGATATCCTGCATATATCAGGGAAATATTCGTACATTACTAACCAGACACCATAACCTTTATGGGAATAAGTGCTCAAAAGCTGTTTTAACAAGTTCTGTTCGTGCATAAACTCCCTGATCAGTGCAGTGGCCCATGGTTCAATTCCCCTTTAATTGCACAGATTTGTCTTCCATCAGTATGGCTAATGGCTCGATCCGGCCTCGCAAAACAGATACTGAATAATATTCATAATTATCGCGAATTGTCTTTCAAGGAAAGACAACCTGGCTGGAGAGTTTGCCACCAGACCTTATTATGTTATGACATATGTACCTACCGTTTAGAAAGCAATGGCAAACTATTGAACGTAAACTTGCAAAGAAATCACAAACAGCAAAAACAAAAAACAAATGCTGGGGTTGGGCGCGACGTCATGTAAAGGATATGCAACTAACTTGTATTTCAATACCAGGCAATGTTCAGACAATCAGGGGAATTGTTCGGGAAAGAAAGGCGACGATGAAGGAAACTGACCACCCCTACGCAAGATTCAGACCAGTGCACTGAGTACTTGAAGCAAGTGTGTGGACTAAGGTCGAGTTCAAAGCGAGCGGATAATAAAAAATGCACTATGTTTATAACCTTCGATGGGAATGACCCCACAAACAACACGCATGTTGCTACTCCTGTTGTTCTTGGGAGGGAATAACGGACATACCTATGTTTTATAAAACACTCGAGACAACGGAAAACTACCGCATGTTAACAGAGTGCAATATCTTCCTTCTCAATAACGCCCATGCTATATTCCCGCCACTGCATTTATGAAGTTGAGATATTTCATGGTAAATATTGTTGTAGGGATTTCAAGTCTTCATATATACACGGTCTCGACGTCATTAGCTGGGACAACTCTCTCTCTCTCTCTCTCTCTCTCTCTCTCTCTCTCTCTCTCTCTCTCTCTCTCTCTCTCTCTCTCTCTCTCTCTCTCTCTCTCTCTCTCTCTCTCTCTCTCTCTCTCTCTTGTTTATGGGGTCATTCCGATCGAAGGTTATAAACATAGTGCATTTTTTTAAGGTCTGGTAGCAAACTCTCCAGCCAGGTTGTCATCATTTGTCATGCCGATAAATGCGGGCGCTTGTAGTTCGCCATCTTGTACGATCACAACGATCTTGGATTAGCTCTGTGTTTTTGTCCCGGATTATGCCTTCTGGCCAAACCACCCAGGTTATTTGTTTCTCTTCCTTCCTTTTGCTTATTTCCCATAAATCCTGTCTTGTGTCACTAAGTTTTCCAGAATAATAATGTGTTCAATAAATTGTGACTGTCTACGTCTAATTTCTCAATCAGTTTACGGGTTTCACTTGTTTCTTGTAGAAATTTCCAATTTGTTCATAATATGCTTTGCATTTTCCTCAGAAAGTGTCCACTGTCATTATAGATTTTTCAGCTAGACTGCTTATTGTCCATCTTTCACATACATATAACAATACAGGTTCTATGTAGCACTTCAACACTCATTTTCTCACTGCAGCTGACTAATGCTATTGTGAACTCAGATGCCATCACTGTGCCATCGCAGTTCTGTATCCACAGCTATTGTGAACTCAGATATTCAAGCATTCCCTTTACTTATGGAGCACAGATGAGCCTATTTCTGTATTATTGTTTGTTGATTTCTGGAGAAAACCATTATCTGTGAACTACTCAAGTTTTCATTGGAGAATCGTGACTTTTGTGCTCAAGTACGATCTGTCGTCTCGACAGCTATTATGGGACACTTGTCCTCCTACCTGAACCAGTCGGAGTAGTGGAAGAGATAATATGCGCTATGTCGATTAGTACTCAGTGTGTGTGACAAGCGGAGAGGAGGAATTATGGACTGACAGACATACAGACACACAGACAGAAACACAGACAGACAGACAGACAGACGGACAAACGGACGGATTAATTAGATAGGTGGATGGAAGGATGTCTGGATTGATAGGTAGTAAAAGTATATTAAACAGACATCTTTTCATGAGATGAGGGAGGTGGGCGACGGACGGAAGGAACGGAAGACAGGTAGGTACGTAGGAAGATAAGTAGGCTGGTAGGTCAATTACTTAGATAGGTAGATTACCAAGATAGACAGATAGATTTCTTAGGTAGGAAGTTTGGCATGTCCTTTAGTGGACAAGAAGTAGTTAAGATGTCGGAAAAATACATCGATTGGACTCCCAAACATAGAAAGTGATAGACTATGTGATAGATTGTGTGACAGATTGTGTGATAGATTAAGTGATAGATTGTGTGATAGATTATGTGATAGACTGTGTGATAGATAGTGTGATAGTTTATGTGATATATTGCGTGATAGACTGCGTGATAGACTATGTGATAGACAGTGATAGATTGCGTGATAGATTATGTGATAGACTGTGATAGATTATGTGATAGACTTGTGATAGGCTGTGTGATAGACTAATATATTTACGGTGGGAATTTAAAAACGGGAATGAGAACTTGGGGCGGGAACGCAGAAAGCTTGTGTGAAATGATGCGCTAAGAGTAATGAGAATAATACAGTAGAGCAGCGAATTTGGCAGCAATGAATTTACGCGAGACAGTGACAGCGAAATTACGTCACTGAAAATATTAGATTAACTGTGAGAATGCAGAAATAACATGAAGTGATAGAAAAATGTCGAATTGGTAGCTTTGGCGCGAAATCGAGAGAGAGAGAGAGAGAGAGAGAGAGAGAGAGAGAGAGAGAGAGAGAGAGAGAGAGAGAGAGAGAGAAAGAGAGAGAAACTACCGATAGAGAGTGAGAGATGAGAGAGAAGTGAGGAAGAGGGACGAAACAAGCATAGATACGCACACAAACACACACTGAGAGAGTAACATAACAATACCGACGGGGCGTGAGAAGGAGGAAGATAAAACGGCAGAATGAGGAAGGAAGTTTATGATGGAAACAGGACGAGAGATACAGGGAGGACTATAAATACGACGTCAGTACCCTACAGAAAAAAATAAGAGAGCGAAAGTAACAACCCCCCCCCCCCCCCCCCATACACACACATACATACACACACATACACACATGGAGAGAGATAGATAGAGAGAGATAGACGGAGACAGAGCCAGAGACAGAGAGGGGGAGATAGGAGGAAGAGAGAGAGAGAGAGAGAGAGGGGGGAGGGGGAGAGAGAGAGAGAGAGAGAGAAATGGATGCAAGCAGAGAGAGAGAGAGAAATGGATGCAAGCAAGTGCGAGATGGATTTAGAAGTGTCAGACTTGAGTCAGACACTCTCTATCATACCACAATAGCTGCACATATTCTACAAATACATTGTAAATTCAAACAAAAATTATGTCGTAATGAAAACGTATCTGGACTGCCTACGATGACATTCAATTGTCAGCTGATGCTTTTGTGTGAGTGTGTGTGTGCATGCTGGCTAGCGTGTGTCTATGTGTGTGTATGTGTGCGCGCGCGCGCCTGCCTCACGTGGCCTGACTTTGCACTGGATATCGCCACGCTTAGTTTTGAAATGCCAGTAAATAAAACTGAGGTAGGAATCTTTAACCCGTGGCCCTGGCTTTCGTGGATAAGTTTGATCGTTTATTGCACTTTATCTGGCCAGCGGCAGTGATACATTCGTATAAGTCGTGTCCTGTGGAGGAGAACTGGGCGTTTTGTTGTTTACCTCTCACATTTTGTCTTGTTGAAATCAAAACAAAGTCATGGATAGAGACAGTTAGACAGAACAACCTAAACACACAGTGATACACACAGACATAATGACCATCAGCAGGACAAATAGACAGGCAGACAGACAGACAGACAGGTAGGTAGCAGTGAAGATTCGCCAGCCTGGTAGAAATCAAAACAAAGTCATCTATAGAGACATTTAGACAGACACATCCATGCACACAGTGATACACATATAGACATAATGACAAACAGCAGGACAAATGGACAGGCTGGCAGACAGACAGACAGGTAGGTAGGTAGCTGTGAAGACTCGCCAGATTATCAGCTTGCTCGTGGCAAGAGTGCATTGTGGGCCTCTAATGAAATGGGCGCACTTAAATCTGTAGACAGTATGTAAAACATTTGATTGACCTGGCAACCAATTTTTTAAGACGTAGTTCGCCCCATGTATTGTATGTAGGTAGGCAAAAAGGCAGATAGGTAGTTAGGCAAATAGGTAGGTAGATAGGTAGATAATACTATAAATTTTATTAGCAGCAGCAGCGTCGGCAGCAACGACAGCAGCAGCAAAAGTAATGGTAGTGCTAATAAACTAAACATACATTCGAACTGCTTCTATTCTCCTTGCGTAATTGTTTAAGGGTTAATTATCATTTTGACTAATCAAAATGTTCCCGAAAATAACCTGTTCTGAAGTCTCTGAACCGAACATGCATCTGGCTTGTATGTCTGGAGACATGTTGTACTGTCTGACTGGGTTAGCAGTCTGCTGTCTTGCGTCAGCTAAATATGTGTTCAAGTAACCTGCGGAAGTGTACGCATGTGTTTCTATGTGTGTGGATTTTCTTGAATCGTCTGTGTCGGCGTGTAACATCGTTTGGTATACTACAAGAATAGGTTATTACAGACCCCTTGAAGCGACTTTTCTTTGCGAGTGGTAGACGTTCAAGTGAAGGTAACTAACTATATTTGGTGGACTCTGTAGGCTTTCAGTGCAAGGTAACTAACACATTTTGGGGGACTTAGACGTTCCCCGGGAAAAAAATCGTATCTTGAGGGTCTATACTTTCAAATTTTAAAATAAATAACTACGTTTTGGGGGAAACTTTAGATGTTCAAGGAAGTTACTATCATATTTGGTGAATC
>JACEFZ010007401.1:0-18368 GCA_014155875.1 Cepaea nemoralis
GGGGGGGGGGGCCCACTCCGAAAGGGGGTGGGGGATCCATTCAAAAACAACACCTATTCGGGACTGATACTGGGACTTCCAGAAGGGGTTTGGACATCATAACTCGCCAAACCTCATGATACTAAAACTCGTCATAACATGACAAAGACCTCCGAGACATAGACATCATGACAAGTAATCATCATCTCCTGTCCATAACTGCAACTGCAGTAGGTAAATGGCAACTGGCAAATGGAAAATGCCCAACGACCAGACCAGCCACCCTTCTTCATCATCATCATCATCATCATCATCATCATCATCATCATCATCATCATCATCATCATCATCATCATCATCATCATCATCATGTGCCTGTCCCCACCTGGGTCAAATTCGAACGTCTACTCCAGCAGTGAAAGTAACAATCACAAACCAACATAAAATGTAAACAATTATAAATGATTAAACATATATTCTTCTCATAGAATAATGCAGGAGCCATCTACTGTATATTTATCCAACATCTCAAACTAGAACAAATTGTCCTTTTCCCCACCTGACTATTTGAAGTAGGGGGTGTAATGACCACTGTTCTAGAACCCACCACATGTGCAAGCATAATAAGTGCACTGGCTTCAGGATTGAATGGCATTAAGGAAAATCGTTAAGAATGCTGACAACAATTTTATGAACATAAATTTGCCAAGGCATCAACACAATTGTGCAATGCTGACATGTAGGGCACGTCCTTCAAGACTCACTTGAGATTATAACTTTAATAAACCTTACATTCACTTCACTCCCATAACATTACTCACGAAAAAGATGACATTACACACGCTTTATATTTACAAACAAGATAAACAAAAGGATTCACTCATAAGTGCACAAAAGTCAAGCTACAGTTAGTAACAACATTCCCACGCTAAGATTTATGTCTCTTAATTGATTACTGGGCAGGGCAGGGTTTGTCCCTGACAATCTCCCCTCCCTGGTTAAAATGATTCCCCCACCAAGTCTCTTTACAGAAAAGGTACACAATTACGTACACTTGGAAAAATAAAATAACGATAGAACTATAGGTTAATACAGACTACTACTGGGTTTGTTAACTTTTCATGAGGTCACTAGGATGATGATGATGATTCTATACGTAACTTGGTTTTCTATTCTGATGTAGAATCAGATCAACAGCAGCAGGCTCCACGGTGATACGTGTTTCACATTCAGCCTGCAGGTTTCCCAATGGGCTCTTACACGAGGATTGATCAGCCGCAACGTTATGTCAGTGGATTGCTGACTGTCCGTGGCTTCCCTAAGAGCTGAGGTTATAGCTAGGAAATTCTGTCACTGGACTTTTTACTTAAGTCGGACAGAACGAGATATTAATATCTCTCTAGACGGTATCCCTTGTTGTGTTTGCATCTCAGGATTGTCGGCACTGTCGTGGTTTAAACACTGTCTCTCATTTTCAATTTCACCATTACCCTTACCCTGTTCAACCTCAAGAAGAAGTTATATTAGGGTCCATAACCGGCTCAGAATGATAGTCCTGTGACTATCCACCAAAGCAGCTGCCCGTGGTTTTACCCTCACAGTCCTATTAATCCGAAGGAAATTGTTGTCCATATGGAGTAATGGACTAAGATTTTCGTCTACTCTCTTGATCTTTTTACTTGGTGATTACCTGGGCGTATTAGGTCCAGTTTTTATTTTAATTCCTCTCTTTTTTTACTTGGGATGATTATCTGTTGTCCAGTATTCTTTAACTCTTCCTCTACTTTCACTACGGACTAGTTTCACCTGTCAATCAAATTTGACAGACGTTACGCTATGCGTCTCAAACACGCTCCGACCACTGTTCGGAATGCGATTGACGTTAAGTGATACATTCTAATCTGCTGACAACACCTGCCTTTCCTGATTTGCCTGAATCTGAATTTCATATCTCTGTGTTGTACATAAGTGTCAGGCCTGTGGTCTATTTCGACCGCAGTTTGGTAAGGTCACACGTTATCTCGGCTGGCGGTCTCCGTTCAGTCTGGACTCAGTCTGGAGGTGCTAACGGTTGATTTTCAGCATTTTATCTGCAGGAATGTAACACCCCTCTATTCCCAACCTCTGCTCTAGTGGTGGTCACGAATTGAGATTTCCCCACCGTTTTAGAAAGCAGACTTAGCTTTGTGCAATGGCGAAATTTTGCGTTATAAGATTGATAACGTGGAGCAGCGTGGTGAAGTAGTATTTGGAACTTGTGGCAACTGGGAAGTTTATGGAAAGATAGATCGGGGAAGACAACGAGAAACGATTTTTGACAGCTTTTTAGTGTCGGCACACCAATTAATACTCTCATATTGGATTTATCTGGAGAGGCGTGATATATATATATATATATATATATATATATATATATATATATATATATATAGATAGAGAGAGAGAGAGAGAGAGAGAGAGAGAGAGAGAGAGGAGAGAGAGAGAGAGAGAGAGAGAGAGAGAGAGAGAGAGAGAGAGAGAGAGAGAGAGAGAGAGAGAGAGAGAGAGAGAGAGAGAGATTCAAACAGGATAGTTGGTTGGACATTTATTATCAGACATCAATCATTCTGGTGAAAGAACCCACCTACAGACAATAGTGCTAATTTAGTTCTTGGCACGGCTGGTCTCACTGAGTCTCCAGGTATTTGACATTAATGGGTAGGCACTCTGTCACATTAAATCAGATATAGCTACAGTCTAAGAAATAACTAGCGAACACCCGGACTACTTCAATAGCGGGTAGGAACTCTTACTGTGTTTTTCATTTACAGGCTTAACTACAAAAGAACGATACGATTGCAGTCTCCCCGATTTACGTTCCTTCACAGATACTTTTGATGTCTTTTTTGTTGAGGTCCGCATCTGTGACTTAGAAGCAGTGAACGCAGTTTCACAATCCCGATATACCAGGTTAAAAATCACCACAGTCGATTTAGGAGGCGGTGGTTTTGCTCTGATTTTCAGCAATGTTTGAACCTCGGGCATTCAGAAAGCAATGGCAAAGAACTGAAAGTAAAATTGCCTGTAACATCACAAACAGCCAATAAATGTTTCTGTTTTGTCCTTTCAACGACGTGCAACGCTGTTTTTGTTTCTTTGTTTAGAGAAACTACTAATTTGTTTTTAGTGTTGCATATCCCTTACAGTACGTTGCAGTCAAGATTAGCATTTTTTTAAGCTGCTGTTGATGTACTAGGCAAGTTTTTACCTTTAGTAGTTTGCCATTGGAAGTATGATCACAGACGATGGCAGATTGGGACAGAGAAATCGAAGTCAGATGTTGTCGGATGTGGTTGTGTAAACCCAAAGAGATAAAGGATACTAAGTTCCTCTTTCCCTGTGTGATCCTACCCGTTATAATTAATTAAGCTAGCTCTGGCTCAAATGCTTGATTTAATATATATATATATATATATATATATATATATATATATATATATATATATATATATATATATATATATATATATATATATATAGCAATATCATAAGACTGGAAGAGATTACAAAATGTTCAAAGGAATGAAGTTATTGACAAGAAATGTTCAACCTCAATTGATTGTTATCTGTGACAAGATGGGAAATACCTTAAAAGAATCTAGACAGAATCTAGACAAATTCTAGAAAGATGGCAGGAGTACTGCAGTGGAATGTATAATATGAGTGTCAGTGAGGATATGAATGCGATACATGAGCCAATGACAGCAGAGACAGAACCTGAACCATTATTAGATGAAATTGCATGGGAAATAAAAAACCTGAAGAATGGTAAATCACCTGGATGTGATGAGATGCCAGCTGAACTAATTAAAGTGGGAGGAGAAGAAAGCATACAAATCTATCACACATTATGTAAATAGAAGCCCTGCCACCTCTTGACCACCTGGACACACTTCCCACTATAACAGAAGTTAAGTGTGCTATAAATGAGCTTGCATCTGGCAAGGCTCCAGGTAAGGATGGGATTCCAATAGAGGTAATCAGGAGTGGGCAAGACACACTCGCTCTACAGATCCACCAGCTAATAGAGCTATCCCACAGGATTTCAAAGATTCAAACATCATAACGCTGTACAAGAACAAGGGACATCGGAGCGACTGTAACAACTATAGGGGTATCTCACGTCTGTGTATTGTTGGGAAAGTATTTGCCAGAATTGTCCTGCACAGACTTCAAGTCCTGGGAGATCAAGTCTACCCCGAATCCCAGTGCGGCTTCCGTCAAAACCGGTCTACCATTGATATGATATTCTCATTGCGACAGACGCAAGAAAAATGCCGGGAATAAAATCAGCCACTGTTTATTGCCTTTATTGACCTCACAAAGGCATTCGATTTGGTCAGTCGTGAGGGTCTGTTCAAAGCACTAAAGAAGATTGGCTGCCCACCAACTCTTCTGTCCATTGTGGAATCGTTCCACACAGGCATGAAGGGTATAATCAAGTTTGATGGCTCAACTTCAGAAGAGTTTGAAATCAAGAGTGGAGTTAAGCAAGGTTGTGTACTATCCCCCCACCCTCTTTGGGATATACTTTTCACTTCTACTGAAATATGCCTTTCGTGATCAGGATGACGGTATATACATTCACTCACGCTCAGATGGTGGCCTCTATAATGCTCAGAGATTGAAGGCCAAGACCAAAATTAGCAGGGTACTAATCAGAGAGTTGCTTTTTGCGGATGATGCTGCGATTACGACCCACTCTGAGGAAGAATTACAACATCTGCTATCTGCATTCTCCAATGCTTGTTCTGAATTTGGTTTAACAATTAACAAAAAGAAGACACATATTATGTCACAAGGTGCACATGGTGTATCATCAATCTTTATTGACGACACCGAACTGGAGATAGTAGACCATTTTACATATCTAGGATCAGAGGTAAATAGCAAATTATCCCTCGATCAGGAAATCAACATCAGGATTGGCAAGGTAGCAACAACAATGAACATTTTAGCAAAAAGAGTCTGGGAGAACAGGAAGCTTACTGCCAAAACAAAAGTCCTCGTCTACCAAGCCTGTGTCCTTAGTACTCTTCTTTATGGCAGTGAAACCTGGACAACTTACTCACGCCAAGAGAAACGTTTAAACAGCTTTCATATGCGGTGTCTGCGAAGAATACTTGGTATTAAGTGGCAAGACAAAATCACAAATACTGAAGTATTGGAAAGATCAGGTTGTGTGACGGTGTATTCCATGCTCAGTCTTCGTAGACTTAGATGGATAGGACACGTTAGGAGGATGGATGATGGTAGAATACCAAAGGACATCGTTTTTGGTGAATTACAGACGGGTAGGAGATTTCAGGGTCGGCCTCTAATACGATACAAAGATGTGTGTAAGCGGGACATGATTGATACAGGCTTTGATAATGCACATTGGGAGCACGTCGCCGCTGAACGTGTTGCATGGAGGGCATCTATCAGAAATGGAATAAAGACAAAGGAGAAAATGATTGCAGATAAAGCACACACAGAGCGTGAGAGACGTAAGATGGTGCAAAATGGTGGAAGTGACCATGTTTTCACATGCACCTACTGTGGGCAAACATTTGCAGCAAGAATTGGCCTTACCAGCCACACTCGCCACCGCCATGGATCGTAGTTATTAAGCCTTTTTGAAGCACAATGTACCAAACTATCGTCTGTCAAGACGGAAAGGTGCCAATGAGTATGTAAATAGATATGGAAAAATGGTACATGGCCAAAAGATTGGAAGAGAACTATCTTCATTCCAATGCCAAAAAAGGGCAACCTGAAATTATGCAGCAACTTTAGAACTGTTGCCCTGATCAGTCATGTAAGTAAAATTCTACTAAAAATCATAAGGGGAAGACTTCTTAAGAAAATGGAAGAAGAAATTACCGTGGTCCAAGCTGGATTTAGACAAGGAAGATGAACAAGAGATCACATTATCAACATGCGTTTAATAATAGAGAAGTGCAGAGAATTTAATGTAAACCTATTCTCATGTTTTGTGGATTATTCAAAGGCAAAGCCCTCTTTGAACGCTATCTAGAGCAGAGCAACTAGACAGACATGGGAGGCCGAAATCTGGCCAAGGAGGTCACCTCAGACAGGTGCAAGGCCCACAACACTTCGGATGAAGATACAGTGACAGTGAAAGAAATCAAGGCTGTGCCTTCGACGATCAAAAAACAGCGCTCCAGGGCCTGATGGCATAAGATACAACGACATCAATAGGTGTACCGACAACGAGCTAGAGAAACTAGCAGACATATACAACAACAGTATAGGGAGTGCTAGCATCAAGGAGGAGTGGTTACACAGCTATCTGATTCCCTTGCCGAAGCCTGACAAAGACCACACAAAAAATTCAGGGATATCGAATTATAACCATGCAGAATACAATAGGCAAGTTGCTGGAGAAGGTAATTGCCAGGAAAATATCAAGCCAGCTAGAGGGGCAAGGTGTTTTCCCACCTACCCTGGGTGGGTACCGTCCAAAAAGAGAAACCTGGACCAATGCAGCAGTTTTTGCCCATGATGTCTATGAAGGCTTCCACTCAGGTATTGAAACATTTGCTGCAGCGATTGATCTTGAGGACGCGTACAACAGAGCATCATTGGATTTTTTAATGCTTCAGCTTCTTGAACTCAAAGTAAGTCCATTCCTCCTTAGTTGGATCGCTGCAGCCCTCTTCCAACGGAAAGTAGTGTTTAGATGTGGCAGTTGGACTTCGGAACCAACAACAATATATCCTGGCCTACCACAGGGATCACCATTATCCCCGGTGACTGTTCAACGCCTATACAGTGAGAATCGCCAGTGAGCAGATCACTGGACCTGGCAGGACATTGTCATATGCCGATGATGTTTTAGTGTATCGTCAGGGATAGAGAGCAGGTTGCTGTGGAACTACAAACCGAACTCAATCGCATAAGTACTTGGTGTGATGAAGCTGGGGCAATGGTCAACCAAACACAGACAACAGTGACTTGGTTCTCGTTGAATAATCATATTGTCAACACTCCACCAACTGTAAAGCTGTGTTCAGAGACGGTGGAAAGAACGCAGTCAATGGATTACCCGGGGATACGGTTTGATCGAAGCCTTGCTTATAATGAGCACATAGACCAGGTGATAACAAAGGCCAAGCGGGGTTTGGCTGCGATGCGGGTGATGGCGGCAGCAAACTGTGAGCAGCGCCATCTATGTCTTCAGTACGAGGGGCTGGTCATGTCTGTTTTTGAGTATGCAATGGCAATCGTGACTCTCAGCCATAAGCAGATAGAAAGGATGGAAAGGATACAGAATGAAGCTATGCGCATTATTCTTGGATGTACAAGAGATACAGCATGCAGAGCGATGCGCTATCTTCTTGATTTTCCAACCATTGAAGAGAGAATGCAGAGCACGAACCTACCTCAGAGTTAACGCAAACACACAACATCCACTGCATAGTGAAATTATGAAGGTGAAGGGCAGCAGGTTAAAAAGAGGACGGTCGTGGATGGGTCAAGCCGAAGACATTCTTCAACAGGTGTGTTCACTTGAGGACTTAGAACCTGGCGAGGAGTGGGTACAAGTGCCAACAGATTTCTGCACATCCTTTTCAGTTTGCATCCAACTAGATAGAAAATGCAGACAAGGAAATCCGGCTGCTGTGGAGGATGAAGTACAAGCGTTGATTTTCGAGAATTCGCTAGACGGTGATCTGTCATCTACACAGAAGGGTCGGTCGTCCGACATGTGAGAAGCTCATGGGCCTTTACGGCCCATGAATTGTGAAGGAGGACTCTGGTGCTTTCACTGAAACCACAAGTAGCCTGACTATGGAAGTCATGGCAGTAAGTAAAGCAATAACATGGCTCAAGACACAGACATTCACTAGGGCATGTTTCCTTAGCGACTCAATGAACATGATCAAGAGGATAGAGGAGGGGTCGATCCGAAGAGAATGGTTGCTGTCTCTGGAGCGGTCTCGGCTGGCAAAGATTAGTTTCATCTTCGTGCCAGGGCATGCGGGAGTACAAGGAAATGAGCGGGCTGACAAGCTCGCAGGTGAGGCTACGGTGGAGGGCGGACGCGCCATGGACCAGGCTGACATTCTGAATGCTCTACGAGAAGTAAGACTTTTGCATGAACCAAGTGATGACTGTAACTCTACAACCATGGCCAGACTGCGAGAACAGCAAATTAAAAGAGGGGTGGCCAAGCAAGAACACTACGCAGGTGTCAGAATCTTCATCGCCATCGCCTGTGGGCGACGGACCTGAGTACGACCGTGAACTCGACTAACAGCTACTACGCAGTGGATGACCAGTGGTCAGCGGGACGCACGAAGCGCAGGAGGACTGAAAGCAGGGCCAACGAGAAACCATCGCTGGTAGCACAGACGGCCTAGGACTACGAGACTGGATGGACATGAGTGAAAGTGTTGCAGATATTTACGTATTGTTCTATGCTTGATGGACGAAAGCCTGTATGCTTTGTAGAGTTGATTTAGAGACTGAGTGAGTGATTTATTCCATGCACTTATGAACTTGTATATTGTATATATCTGTAAATGGCATTGGCGCTAATTGTGAGCGCAGCATTCTATGAATGCCGTTGAGAAGTGTGATTACAGTGTTTCAGTTATGTCGCCGTGTGTTTGAGTACAATCATTCGTTGTGTATGATTGTTTCACTCCTGTTAGAGACCACGAGCCATTGTTACTGTACAACAATACCCTGACAGGCAGTGAACGTGGGGGCTCGTCCGTGTTTGAACCGTGTGTAATCGAGTGACTGAACGTGGGAAATCTTGTCCGTGTTTGAACCATATGTATAAAAAGAGAATGAAGATGGAGATCTCGTCCGTTTGAGTGTGCGAAAGACGTGAAAGTTTGTGAACGAACGTTTATTGTAAAAGAAAACGTGACCGCAAATTGAACGTGGAAAGATTATACAAATATATATATATATATATATATATATATATATATATATATATATTATATATATATATATATATATATATATATATATATATATATATACACATTATTTGATGATTGATGATATGAGATGTGATGGCTTCAAAAATGTTCTATTATACGAATGAAAGCATCAGCGAGCATATTATACTAAATTTCCATTAATCTGAACTGACGACGAGACGACTATACATTCATACTTGACTGCATACAAACCTATAAACACTTAGTTGACAACGCATACACCACAAAATCAAACACATACTAATATTTCTCTCTCCCAAGTAAACAGGTTTGTCAGCTATAATTATAGAAGTACTAAATTGATCTTCCCAGCTGTAAAAGACCGAGCATCCCTTCTCTGGTGCAGTTACCAACAGACTTCCAAACCTCCGAACCCCATCGACACTTAAGTATTTTTTTTCCTTATAGTACTTTTGTAGGGGATCAGGCCTTAGCTGTAAATTTGTTTTCTTCACTATTGTATATTGTATAGATACTATATTTGATAACATATTATAAGTATTTTTGCATAAAACCAGTGTAACATAATTGTAAAATTACCATGTCTACGTTATACGAATTGATTGAATCTGGACTAAAATTAAATCTAACCGGAGACGAGTTGACAAAATGGAGTGAGACAAAATATGCAGAATATGTCCAATTATAAGAAACAGCTAAAAAAAGAGAGGACAGAGCTGCTGAAAGAGAATTAAGAAAGCAGAATTAGAGGCTAAGAAAGCAGAAACAGACGCTGAGCTAAGAAAGGCAGAATTAGAAGCTAAGAAAGCAGAAACAGACGTTGAGCTAAGAAAGGCTGAGTTAGATGCTAAAAACAAACAGGCTGAATTAGATGCGAAAAACAAACAGGCTGAGTTGGATGCTAAGAAAGCAGAAACAGACGCTGAACTAAGAAAAGCTTAAATCAGCGCACAAAGTAAAAGAGAAGAACTGGAAATTCAGTTAAAACTTAAGCAGCTAGAAATCGAAACTTCTACCGATAGAGAATCTAGAAAATTAGAAATGAAAGAGAAAGAAAACCAATATAAGAAGTATCAAGGAATCGTGACAAATTTCACTACTGGGGACTGTATTTCAGCATTTACTAAAAATTTTGAGACAATAATGGAGCACTACCAGGTACTAGTTACAGATTGGAATATAATCTATATGTGAAGTCTATCTGGGGAACCATTAAAAGTTATAGAAACCATCTCCAAAGAGTTAAGGAAAGACTATCACTACATGAAAGCCAAAATCATGGCACATTTTCTATTAGATGAAGCAGGGTATAGGGAACAGTTTGCTAAATTGTCTCCAAAAGCAACACAAACGTTCTCTGATTACACTTCGCTAGTGCAGGACGTTTATCGTCAGCGAAAATTGACAACAATTTTGATTGTTTGAAAGATCTTATATTAAGAGATAAAATCATATCCTCGCTGCCACCACCTTTTTCAAAATTTTTGCAAGAGTGTGAATGTGAGAGTGTCCAGCAGATAGAGAAACGTGGATCGGCTTATTTTACAGTCAATAAAGACTGTTTTGTAAATGTTCTTAAAGACACAGAATTTGTAGCAGCCGCTACATATGATACATCAAAACCAAACAGTTACAACATTGCGTGACAGAATCATGAAATCATGCATATTAGCCAAAGAATCACTAAGACAATCTGATGCCATCTACAGGGTGTATGTCAACAGAAAAAAAAAACAGAACAAAAACGTTGACACCAGGACAGGACGTGCTACTTCTCTTACCCAGCGACAAAACTCTCCTAGCAGACTCTTGGCAAGGACCTTTCAAAATACTAAGACAAATTTCAACAGTAGACTATGAAGTTGCAATAAAGAACAACAACAAAATATTCCACATTAACATGTTGAAACCCTACTACAACAGAGACGAAGACCAAGACGAGACAGCAGCAAACACAACCGTAGTGGACCACACAGACTTAGCAGATACAGACGAAATACCAGTCCCATCACTCAATACGATAGACACACTGCAAGACATTAACCTCTCTCCCAATCTCTCTCAGACTGAGACAGACAACTGCAGACAACTGTTACATGACTATAGAACCATTTCCCCCAACAATCCAGGACAGACAAATCTAGTAGAACACCAGATCATACTGACAACTCACTTACCAATAAAATGCAGACCATATTCAATACCTATACATTACAAAGACAAATTACAACAATAAATCTTAGACCCGGAGTAGAACCAAATTATTAGAAGATCACAATCACAATATTGTTCTCCTATCGTGATTGTTAAAAAAGACGATTCAATACACCTATGTGTTGATTATCGAAAATTCAACGCAATACACAATTAGATTCAGAACCGATGGCTAACTGTGAGGACATACTTACAGAAATGACAGATGCCAAATACTTTACAAAACTTGACATGACAAAAGGGTACTGGCAAATACCCATGACCGAAGACTATCCGCTTGATAGCATTTGCAACACCTTGGGGACTGTACGAATGGTGTAAACTGCCATTTGGGCTAGTCAATGCCCCAGCGACATTTGTAAGAATGACAAGACTGTTACTGGCAGACATACCCAACATTCTATCATAAATGGACGACATCTGTGTACACACCAGGACAATGACAGAACACCTAGCGACGCAACGATAAATGTTTGAACGCATCAGGCAACATGGCCTGACAGTAAAGCCAGATGAAATTACTTTTTTAGGCTACAAAATTTTTGATGGATATGTTACCACTGATGACAATATTGTTTCTAGAATTCTAAAATTGTCACTTCCTACAACAAAAAAGGAAGTAAGAAGTATGATGGGATTGTTGAATTATTATAGAAGACTCATACCTAACTTTTCTAGTTTGACAGAAAGTTTTTCAAATCTGTTAACAAAACACCAACCTAATACAATTGTAAACAGAGAGGGTCTGAGTCCTGCCTTTACAAAAGTATTGTCATATTTTTCTTCCAATCCCATACTACAATTGCCAAATCTGAACATTCCTTTCAGATTGAGAACTGACGCGAGCACAATAGGTATAGCGGCTGTTTTGTTACAATCCTATGATGACATATTACATCCAGTCTATTATATAAGCCGCAAGTTGTCACCAAGAGAACGCAGATGGTCTACACCAGAGTTGGAAGGCCTCGCATTAATTTATGCTATTTCTAAGTTAACTAAATATTTGCTAGGTAAACATTTCATCGTTGAGACAGATAACAATCCATTAACTGTTATTACGAAAGGAACACCGACAAACCACAGAAACGTCAGATGGGCGTTATTACTCCAAAACTACAGCTTCGAAATAAAACACATCAGCGGGACAGGAAATACGATTGCAGACCTGCTCTCAAGATGTCCCCTCGAGACGTCCAACGACAGTTAAATTACGCCTGAGCGCAAAGACTAAGGCTGTTACCTATGGCGCTCAGACAACTATCACAGTCCAGCGAATAATATCTAGTTAGACAAAGAACGCTGTGAAAAGTGACTTACTGTGATAAGGACAATGTCCTACAATTTATTCGAATTACATTTTTAACTAGTGAATGTGATTAACAAATGAACGACCGAAATATGTAAGGACATTGATTTTAAACCTTTAGTATCATTTCTACGAACATTGTTCCAAGAACAGTACTATACATTTGTATAGACTTACCGTATTCCAGCTTTCGGTAACATCCAGTAATACCAGAGCTTATGTATATTAGTGACATAAGCACAGTGAATTGTTCGAACATTTTAACTTTATAACGGTGTTAAATAGACGACAGTAGAGGAATTCAACGCATCCAGATCAGTTTGATCCAAACTTGTACAAGAACAGTGTAATCCAAACGTGTATAAAAACAGTGTGTGTTACTCCAACGGGTGAACACATCAATTGTGTACTTCCGTTTCCTTGTCGGAGTATTTTCTAAATTTATAAAAAAATAGCAGACTATACCACAAATAGTTACGAATGAATGACAGATTGAATGATTTTGTGACACTAAAATTTACATATGATTAATTGAATGAAAGGATTCCCCGGGAAGGTTAACCCGGTCAACAAATGCCCGCAGAAGTCGGATGTGTCGGCCTAACGGCGCAAGAACGCAGCTCTGCTGTAAACAGGCACAACGCAATTACATCCGATAAAAACTCCGGATGAACTCATAGGAAGAAGAAGAATGAAAGGATTTATATATTTGTGATCAAAGAATCATTGATTGATTCATTTTTTCTCAATGGTGCCAAGTATGCCACTATTGAAAATAAATATCAAACTATGACGCTTAGAATAGAAATAACAAATGTACTGTTTTTTGTTTTTTTTTTGTGGAAAGAATTTGAAAATTACCTTCCATAACGTTTCATCATTACACCTAAGGGGAAACAATCTGACATGTTGGGAAAATGTAAGCATGCATATATTGTCTTTTTCATAGTAGCCAAAATGACTACAGGTCACCATGTGACGTCAACTATGCGTGGAATATAGTTACCAAGGTTGGGGACCAGGATTGGATTGTCCGACCATATCGGTTGGTTTCTAATTCTGAAATCATCTCATACGGAGATGATTTAGGGCCTACCATGTTCTTTTTGTGATTATTTTCTTTTGTTGTGAGGTAGTGCGTTGCTTGAAAGATAGCGTTAGTCGCTGATAACTACCGGACTGGCTTAAGTCCATTATCAACCAAGGTACTTATCCAACTAGGGGACAATACTTGATGAGAGTAGCCTCATGGCAGCACTGAGGGAAATATGTATCATGCATCATTACCATGTAAATGTAAACATACCAGAGAGTCACCTAACAGGATAAACAGTTAGTCGATTCTAACTTATAAAGATATTATTAACTTAAACCAACTATAAACACCCATAAAGAAAGGTTATACTTTTCATAACAGGGGGCGGCGGAGAGTGTCAGAATCTTCATCGCCATCGCCTGTGTGCGACGACCGAGTATGACCGTGAACTCGACTAACAGCTACTACGCAGTGGATGGCCAGTGGTCAGCGGGACGCACGAAGCGTACGAGGACTGAAAGCAGGGCCAACGGGAAACCATCGCTGGTAGCACAGACGGCTTAGGACTACGAGACTGGACGGACATGAGTGAAAGTGTTGCAGATATTTACGTATTGTACTATGCTTGATGGACGAAAGCCTGTATGCTTTGTAGAGTTGATTTAGAGACTGAGTGAGTGATTTATTCCATGCACTTATGAACTTGTATATTGTATGTATCTGTAAATGGCATTGGCGCTAAATGTGAGCGCAGCATTCTATGAATGCCGTTGAGAAGTGTGATTAAAGTGTTTCAGTTATGTCGCCGTATGTTTGAGTACAATCATTCGTTGTGTATGATTGTTTCACTCCTGTTAGAGAAAACGAGCCATTGTTAGTGTAAAACAAGACCCTGACAGCAGGAAGCCAAAGAAGATTGATAAAACAACACAGAACTGGCGTCGTTAGCCGCTACACGCTGCGTGATTTGCTGAGGAGGGGATCCGAGCACTTATGGACTGATTGGTTCGATGTGCAATGAGGATGATCTGTCGACTAACTAACTAGATATACACAAAAATTTGTGGCTGGTCACGTGATTAATCGGCTGGTCACGTGATGTCTATTTCCTTTTAACTACATAATTAATGTTTAATGAACTATCATAGTGTTCTCGGTAATGTAGTGGTTAGTATCTCCGTCTGTCGCGCGGGAGACTGGGGTTTGACTCCCCGCTAGCAATTTTTTAATTTTTTAAATTTTTAATCAGTCAATCAGGTGCCGTCTCCACAATGAAGGTTGGCTGCAATGGATCTCCAACACTGTCTATCTTTCGCCTTGGCTGTACATTCTGTCAGGCTGATGTTCATCCATCTCTTAATGTTATCTTCCCACTTGTATCGTTGTCTACCTCTTGCTCGTTTTCCCCCAACCTTGCCCTCCAGTATGGTTTTTATAAGAGTATCATGTCTTTTAACAATAACATGGCCGAAATATTTCACTTGCCTCCTCTTTATTTCTTCCGTCAACTCTCTCTCTCTCTCTCTCTCTCTCTCTCTCTCTCTCTCTCTCTCTCTCTCTCTCTCTCTCTCTCTCTCTCTCTCTCTCTCTCTCTCTCTCTCTCTCTCTCTCTTCATTCCCTATTTTTCTAGAACCTCTGCATTTGATTGTTTTGTTTCCATGAAATACGAGTACGACATATTCGTCTGTATATCCACATCTCCAGGGCTTCTAAGCGACTTTCTAGTTGCCTGTTTTAGGAACTAAAATATAGAACTGAGAAATTCGAAGCATCTGAATAAAGTGTGCTCTATGGATCTGCGGAAGCTGCCCGGGGGGGGGGGGGGCATCCCCCAGGCAACGACGGAGTGATCGAATGTTGGATGAATCCAATAGATGTCTTTGTTTAACGTGAATGTTATTTACCAAATAAAATATCACTATACGTATAGTGTGTCCTTGTCGACAAATATTGTCTTTGTGAGGTTTGAAGAAAAAGAACTTGCAAAAATAAAAAAGACAGGCGAGAAGAGAGAATAATAGAGTATTCTTCAAATTTTTGTGAATAGTGGTTCATACTATTCGCAAACATTTGTGCCGAATAATCACGTGACCAGCCACACATTTTTGTGTATAGCGGCTCGGACTATACACACAATTTTGTGTATAGCTTGTCCCTATTTACTTAGCTCAACGAGGTCCAGTAACTCCAATTACTTTCTGCTACAGTTCACAAATAAACACACATAGTATTGTTTGGCGCAAATAGACGGAGACGAAGGAAGTAGAAATGAGAGGACGCACTAAACAACATAAAATTTGAAAGCTATAGTTACCGACCGGGATTCGAACCTCCAAATGACGACAGTGTCTCGCTGCAGGAACATGTGTACTTCGACGCATGACCAACTAGGCACTCCGGAAGGAGTACTTATTTCTAGCACCACTGCGCCATCAGTACATCGAAGACTGTTTAATATCCTCTTGTGGATGTTCAGTGCAGGCAATTCTCTAGTTGTTTGTGTAAAATGCTTTATGTGTATGAGCTGAAAGGGCTTGGAGACATCATCACATCCCTGTCGTATTCCTCTTTTAAATCTGTGAATGATGAGTGATTATTTTCTTGCCTAATTATTGCTACTTGTTCCCAGTATGGATCATCAACGCGTCTCATACTTTTCCTACCTAATAATATATCCCGAAAGCAGGCAATTAGCTGCTCGTCTTGCACTTTGTCAAGTGCTCTCTTGTAGACTATATAAGCCATACATATTTTCTGTACTTCCCTATAATTTTTCAATCAAAACCCTTACAGATATTATACCTTCTCTTGTTATTCGGTTGTTTCTTTTTATATTTTATTTTCAATTATTTCTTTGTGTCATCTTGAGGAGTCTCGTAATTATATGGCTAATGAAACTAATAGTTCTATAGTATTCATTCACGGTCAACGGCGTTTGGTTTCTTGGGAAAAGTAATGACGATTAGTATTTTCAGGTCCTTGGGGGTGCATCTAGTATTTTACACGCCATTACATGTTTCTGTTATAGCATCTTCTCTAAATTTGGATACAAGTTTTAATATTTCCGTTATCTTATTAGACTAAAATGCACACCAGGAAATGCTAAAGAATAATTTAAACTCAACAAGAAATGAACGTGCGCCGTGTGCGTCAAAGATTAAATGTTAGTTATGTACAATATGACATGATTTCCTTTTGTATCCATCAATAAATGAATGTATATCACATTCAACAGTCTCGTATTAAGTACACACACGCACGCACGCACGCACACATACACACACACACACACACACACACATATATATATATATATATATATATATATATATATATATATATATATATATTGATGTATGTTGTATAAAAAAACAGATGAATACATTTGATGAGACTGGACCCACCCCAAGAGCCGCTCTGGCCAGACGAAAAATGTCTGATACTAGTGAGGTTTCAACATGGACCTTTGTTTTGGTAAGTTAACCACAATGTCACCGTGGCTCCACCTCCCCACGTTTCCCTATTTAAAAGGATGCATACACCACGTACAATTAGGTGAAAATATCACCACTAGAAGTACCTGAACACAGGGCGGTCTCAAGCAGAAAGGAAAATAGACAAGGTGGATGGAAAAAGCATGTAGGTGATAATCATAGTTCAAATATAAACTCAACCCTACTCCTGGGTTACTTGCCATTGTCGGTGTTTTTACTCGTTTTGCGGTCTGACAGGCTATTTTGTTTCGTCCACACCGTAATCTCTCAGTCCCCAAATTATCTACCTCTCCCCGACACTGCTTCTGTTTGTCCGTCATCCACACACACAGTCATTAGTAAATCCTTATTATCGTTGTTTCCGACATACCTCCACTTCAGTCACCTTAAGTGGTTTTCCCACACACACACTCGCTAATCACGCGTGTAGTCGTGACCACACACGGTGTTGATCAGCCCTTCATTAAGACTCGCGGACACTATTGCATCTGGAGGTTCTATCAAAATACTTTGGATTTCAAAAGCTGATTTGGTACACTGATTGCATGAGTATTTATGTTTTACACTGTAATATAAGCACAATTCCTTACTAGTAAATAATATTATTGCATTACATAGAACAGAACTATATATATATATATATATATATATATATATATATATATATATATATATATATATATATATATATATATATATATATATATATATATATATATATATATACCTTGGCGTGGTAAGGGAGCTTGAGTTTCTCAATGACCCTGAGAGCTATGCCGGCGGTAGCGTAGCTACCAGCAGGGCCTCCCAAGCCGGATAGGTCAAAGGGTAAACAACAGACAAAGAGAAACACCAAACACCCAGGTCCTCTAGGTTGGGGGTTGAAGCGTAGGGTTAACATCCCCACCTTTGTAAAAACTATTTTGTTACGAAACAGATAAATAAGCCTCGAATTCGGACTGACTTATTTGGACAACGACCTTGGAACGTTAAAGGACTTTTGAGATTTGGAACATGGAATGTACGGACACTAGATCATGCTGGAGCGGCTGAAGAACTAATCCGGGAGCTGGTTGGATATCAAATGGATATAACCGCAATTCAAGAAATAAGGTGACCAGGAGAGGGTATTTTAGAGCAAAATGGAATGATTGTAATACATGGAGGAAAGACCCAAAATAAACATGAATTAGGATTTGTCATCAAAAAAGAGTTATGGGGGAACGTTCTAAACTTTAAAGCTGTTAAAAAATCTTTCACTACCAAACACAAATTGAGTCCTGACCAAACAGAAATTCATGGCAGAAAATTTGAAGTAGGTGTAAAGGCAATTTAAAATAGAGTCTGTTAAATATTAAAGAATTGCACA
>JACEFZ010007402.1:0-18193 GCA_014155875.1 Cepaea nemoralis
GAAATAGAGCAGGCAACACGTTTCTATACCCAGATGAAACATGACTGTTTGCATGTCGTTATAGAGGAAGGAGTCCCTCACAGTGAAGGGATGGCCTTAATACTCTCTAGTGAGGTAGAGAAAGCATAATAGAGTGACAAGCATTGAGTTCTAGAATAAAACCGCAAAATCCAGAGCCTAATAATAATAATAATAATAATAGTAATAATAATAATAATAATAATCATAATAATCATAAGCATAAGCATGAGCATAACCATAATAACGGACGTGATCCAGTATTGCGCACCAAGAAATGATAAAGCTGAATCATTTCAAATGATTGTGTATACAACTTCAATTATCCAGTACACGGCAATATTCAAATGTTGATGGGTAACATGAATGACTAGACAGGATCGGATAACACGGGTTATGTTGACATCAGTGGGAAACACGCACCTAAGTAATGAATGAAAATGGAGAATTAATCACCAATTTTTGCAGAATGAATCAATATATCTAAGGAGAATGTGTTTTTCCATATAAGATGGTATACACTTTAAATAAAACTACGAAGATCTAAAAGCAACATCTATATTTCAATATAGATAAAACATTAGAGACGGATTGATAATAAGTCTTGAAAAGCATATTTTTTGTTTTTACAGTAACGAATGTTATGCTTTCGTTTCTGCAAAACATGTTGAGGCCTTAGGCATATTAAGAATGAAATTAGGGACGATGTACATGGACCGGGCTGTTGCTAAAGTTGTATTTATACATTTATGGGTTGCGTGACTAGAGTAACAGAGGAATTGAAAGACATCGTCGTCTGCTGACTTCAAACAATGCCATATCCACCACGCAACCATTCAATGGCGGATTTACGCACGTCCGTAATGGGGTATGGAGATAGTTAAGTTGAAAAGTCACGATTTGTGGCTAATTAATGTTATTTTTTTAAGGGAAGTAGTCCTGTCTATTCATCATCATCATCATCATCATCATCATCATCATCATCATCATCATCATCATCATCATCATCATCATCATCATCATCATCATCATCGTCATCGTCGTCGTCGTCGTCGTCATCATCATCGTCATCGTCGTCATCATCATCATCATCATCATCATCATCATCATCATCATCATCATCATCATCATCATCATCACCCTCCTCATCAGCACCATCACCATCATCATCATCATCACCATCATCATCATCATCATCATCATCATCATCATCGTCATCATCATCATCATCATCATCATCGTCGTCATCATCATCTCCCAGCGACTTGTCATTTGAGTGAACAAGTGAGTGATGTCAATGCATATTGTGCATCATCATAATCATCTTCATCTTCATCATCATCATCACCCAGTGACTTGTTATTTTATTAAACTAGTGCTGTTTATGCTGTCTCCCTGATCTAGGTGTTACACGACTTTCTCCGTACTCCCGTATACCCTCGTGAGTAACGTGACGTGCGCGAGAACTGGTAGCGGTTCTCTCCGCGTCGGTAGCTTACGGGGTACGTGAGCCGGGCGCTCAGAAAGCAAGTGGCAAACTACTGAGCGTAATCTTGCCAAGAAATCAACAATCAGCTGAAAGATGCTGATGTTGACAGCGATGTCCTGTAAAGGATATGCGAACAAATTAAACAAAAACAATGCTTTTTATACATGGAGTGCATCACTTTCATTACCATCAGCAATAACATTATCATCATCATTTTCATCATCATCATGAACACCACCCAGTGGTTTGTCATTCGAGTGAACTAGTGCTGATTATACCGTTCTCCGTGGCGAAGGCGTTACGAACGCGGTTCGTAATTCCGCTTACCTGCTTTCAAAACCAGATTGCGCGATTTGGCAACAGACCGAGTTGGCTGGGTTTTAACAAATGGCTGTACTTAGCCGGTCGTTCAGAAAGCAATGGCAAACTACTGAACGTAAACTTGCCAAGAGATCACAACAGCAGTAAAATGCTGATATTGACAACGATGTCCATTGCTTTCTGAGCGTCCGGCTCACTTACCCCGTAAGTTACCGATGCGATTCGAACCACTGCTGATTCTTACCGTTATCACGTTACCGACGAGAGTATACGAGATTACGGAGAAAAGTCATAACCTCTAAGCCACGAAGCCGGCAACCGAGGAGATGATCCAAGCAATTATGGACTAAATCGTTCAATGTGCAATGAGGATGATCTGTCGACTAATTAACTAAAGGGTGATTTTTTTTATTATTTTGCAACAACGTCCAAGTAAATCATGCCCAATACTGAGCTGTGCAGGCGATCATATTCCCTCACTCACTTCTGGATTTGGTGTCTTGGTAAGTTCGGATGCCAACGTCTTCAATGCCTCTCTGCAAGCCCGTCAAGCTCTCCCTATCAACTTCTATAACAGAATCGACTTTCGTCTCTGAAACCCTCAGCCTCCCCATGGTCCCAACTGTCTCCACTATACTTACACACAGAAACCATATACAATATATTGCACGATTTCTTGCCTGCATATTTAAATGCATTTCGTCAGACGCATACTACATTTTCTTCTTCTTCTTTCGTTCGCTTAAAATATGTCTATAACTGCAATGTTGTCTTCTGAATGAATCTAAGTCTTTTTTAGTTCACTCAGCGGTCCATAGAGTTTATCTTCCACTGTTGTCTATCTAGGCCAGAAGGTATGCCTGGGCATGTTGTAGTTTGGGCAGTCTTGGAGTATGTACTCTGCTGTCTGCGGCGCCAAACCACATGTACACGTGGCTGAATCAACAATCTTGAATTTTGTATACATGTGGTTGCGTAATCTGTTGTGCCCTGTTCTAAGGCGCAGAATAATGACTTGTTCTGGTCTGTCCATAACGTGGTAGTCGTCTTGAGCAGGTTTTGGTGGCCTTCTGACTGATTTGATCATTCTTTTCTTTTGGTGGTATGTAATGGGCACATCAGGCTGTTCTTCTTTTGCTCCTTCCTTAATCAATTGATCAGCTCTGTCGTTTCCGGGTACTCCACAGTGGCATGGTATCCACTGCATGGTGACCTTATGCTGACTGCTAAGTTCTGAAAGTAGTGGCCTTAGTACTGGCAATTTCCCAGACAGGAGCGCCTCGAGTACTGATTTTGCATCTGTCAACAGCACCACAGGTTGTGTACCATGGTTGGTATTTAGTAATTTCTCTGTTGCTGTCTATGAATGTTGCTATGCATACTACAGAGTTATATATCACATAAGGTAAATACACGAGTAGTACTTTGACTGAAATAATAAATACATAGTCACTGATATAATTCGAATGTATAGTATGTTATCCCCACCGCAGTCTAAGATTTAAAAGGAAGTCATTATGTTTGCATAACAACGGCCGAAATCGCGTAATCGATAGTGGCTCGATATGTTTGAGCAATACGTATTTAATATTTCAGCCATTGTATCATTCGAGAGCGACATAATCAAATGGGGAGAATCAGTTGCAACGAAGTCTACCCTCTCGACTTTAGTACCATTAGAATTTTAATATCAAAAGAAAAACACTAAACTAGTAAGAAGTTCTCATTCTTATACTTCTACAATGTTGAGTCGATACAGATTCATACACATATATAGTAATAAAACAATACCCCCACACCCCTCCCCCGCGCCCTAACTAAAGATTAAACCGGACCCCTACACTAATAAAGCCAATGCTCTGTCCACTTTGTGACTACAATATACGTCAGTAGAAGTGACCATATCGAAACTACAGCGCCTTTATCCCAGTATCAAAAGATGTACAACAAACTAGTAATTAATTGTTGTTAAGTAAACACAATCTGCACAGGTAACTCAGCCGGCAACAAACTGCACTGAGTGGAATCACAGGCAACGATGGAATTATTGCACATACTGGCGCATTCTGTTTTTTTTTGTTTTTTGTTTTTTGGTCGTTCTGTGCATTCTTCTGGCATGTCTCGCGCTTTCCTCTGTAAGTGTACTAGATCTCTGCTAGATGAGACTGTAGAACAATCACAGAGACCAATCATCATTTGTGTGCACGTGGGGGCGTTAGTAAAGCTGATAGGGAGCTGCGCTGATAATGTCATGCGCACGGTCGGACAAGGATTTGACGCCTGGGCTCGTCACTTGCTAAATGAGGGAAATATTGGCCACCTCCGTGTATTTAGGCCTACAAAACGTGATGGCACTATCATACCACATACACATACCAAGAAACTGCTTCCCGGCAACCTGTATTTTTAATGTGTATGCTTACGACTTTCGCCTGGAACTCTGAAATAGATTGATTTAGTCTTCATTCAAGATTCCTCAATCATTCATTCAATAGCATGTTTTTTTGCAGAACCTCGCTCTCATAATAACCTTCCAGAAAACCTCTCGGTCATAAGCAAAAGGTCCCGAGTCCGATACACCCATCTGGAGATCATCTGCTACTTCCTGCACCCATCTTCTATGTGGCCTTCCTCTTCCCGGGCATTTACCCCTTTATTATTGTTCTCTCCAAACTTTCATGGCATTTAAAAAGACCAAAATATTTCAATTTTCTGTATTTTATGGTCTTCAGTAACCAACCTTCTTCAATATTCTGATCTTGTCGTATGGATGCATTTGTTCTTTTCTGTATCCAAAATATTCTTAGAACCCGTCTATAACATTTATCTTCAAATGCATTTATGCTCTGTTCAGCTTGTTTAGGGTCTCACAGGCGTAAGTTGCAATGGGAAATATGCATTTTCTTATAAATCTAATTTTTGTAGGTCAATCTATTCCACGCTACAATTTATTCAGTTGTTTTACTTTTTGAAAGGGCTATAGATATTCGTCTTTTAATTAATTTATTTCATTGTATTACCATTGTTGATAATTAATGAACTAAGATATTCGACATTTTCCAATACCTCCAATTTTTCCTAATCTCATCATCATCATCTCATCTCATCAGGTTCCTCTTGTACCTTGCGGTATTGAGGTGAATCATAAACAGCGGGAGAGTGCCCATTTATGGGCTTCATGAATCGAGATTCCCATGGACTCTGTAATTCCCTCTGTTCATTGTTTACGTGGCCGGCCTCTTTTTTTCCCTCATTAACATATATGTCTTTCTCCATATTAGTTTTATCTGTATGCATCATCTTTGTTTTTGCTATGTTAAGATATAAGTTATGATTTTCACTATTCTTTTGGGTTGAGGTTAATCAGTTTTTCTATACTATTATGTCATGTGGACAGTAATACTGTATCACTAGCATATCGATTTTCTGATATTTCATGAAAACCGATATTTAGGATATCATATTGCTCCTTGGTTATATCATCTCTTACATTTCTCATTATACTTGTATTTTCGCCCTACGGGTTAAACAAATAAAGGGATGGCACACGGCCCTGACGAACTCCTTGACTGATGTCCCAATCTGTTTTCTCGCCACCTATTCTAACCGCTGCTTGTTGGTCTAAATAGAGCCTATTTATGAGTTGTATTACATGTGATGGAAAGCCCATATTCCTCATGATTTCTCAAAGTACCTGATGTTGTACACATGCAAATACCTTTTGAATAATTCACTAAACATGTGAATAGGTTTATATTAAATTCTCTTAATTTATCTGTTATTAAACACAAGTTGAGTATGTGATCTCTTGTTCCTCTTCCTTGTCTTATTTCAGCTTGAATCACGTTAATTTCTTCTTCCAGTTTCTTATGAAGTCGTCCCATTATAATTTTAGTATAAATTTACTTGCATGACTGATCAGGGCAACAGTTGTATAGTTGGTGCATAATTTCAAGTTGCCTTTTCGGTATTGGAATGAAAATAGTTATCTTCCAATCTTTTGGCCACGTGCCATATTTCGATATCTGTTTACATAATGCGTGATAGATGTGTATGCTTTCTTCTCCTCCCGCTTTAATTAGGTCAGCTGGTATCTCATCACATTTCGGCGATTTACCATTCTTCAGGTTCTTTTTTGCCCATACAATTTCATCTACAAAAGGTTCAGGTTCTGTCTCTGCTTTCATTGGTTCATGTATCCCATTCATATCCTCATAATCATTCATATCATACAGTATTCCTTCCATCTTTGTAGAATTTTTCTAGATTCTGTTAAGGTATTTCCCAACTTGTTACAGATAACATTTAAGTGAGGTTTAATATTTCTTGTCAATATCTTCATTTTTTTAAACATTTTGTAATCTCTTCCATTCTTATGATATTGATCTATTCCAGTACAACAATCTCGTATATATTGGTTTTTGTCCTTTCTTGTGTTCTTTCTTATTTCTCGTGTTAAAGATGTATACTTCATCCTGCTGTTATCGGTTTCTCCCTCTTTCTTTTTCAGTTCCCTTCGTTATTTCTATTAATTCTAACCTGTCTGATGTAACTATGGCTTATGTTGCTTATTCTGGGTCGGAATGAGATCTTTGGCTGCTGTAATCAAGATATCTCTAGCGTGTACTGCCAGTTCAACAGGTGTCATTTCCTCCTGTACAGACATCAAGACCCCAAAACGATTCTTCGCTTCTACGTTGTGTATGCATCTGGTATTTTTGTGAGATCAAAACGAAGTGGCCTTGGTCGTCGGGTAAGCTTTTTGAGTTTTATTTTCACATATGCTTCTAATAACTGATGAAATTTATTACAGTTAGCACTTTGTAGAGTTTTTGCTGATGTTATGCTTGATTCCATCTTCTTTGTAATAAAATATAATCCGTCTGATTTTTCGTTGTTATGTCCTAGGTCGTCCATGTGAAGAATGTTCTTGGATGTTGTTTAAAAAATGTGTTGGCTATAATTAACTCATTTTCTGCTCACAATCCAATTAATTTGTCACCTGCATCATTTCTGTTTCCCAATCCAAATTTACTTAAAACGTGTCTCTCTGCTTTGCTGCTTTGCTTGCGTTCGCTGGCTGTAAACTCCAGCGTGAAGTCCTGTATGTCGGATGAAGACATCCTGTTGTCCAACATAAGTGTGATGCCATACTGGACTGAGGTTAGCGTGAGTATCCATTGTCCCATATCTGGCTTATTGGTGTGCAGACTGATGGTTCCTCGCCGTGCAGGCAGATACTCTCCGACTTCGGAGGAATCAGCGATCCTACTGACGTTAGCCAGGACCCCGAAGGGACCTGTTGCCCAGGAGCACAGCTAGGATGTGTTAGTACAGTGGTTCTCAACCGGTGGGGATTCCCCCCCCCCCATGGAGGGGGGGGGGGGGGGGATTTTAGGGTTGCCCGGGGGGAGGGATTAAGAATATTTCAAGGTCGCGTTAATACAATAACAGATTACTTGATATTGTTTTTCCCTCCATACTTTACAAATCTGTACTTCTCGCCCTTCTGAAATTCATTTTATAACGTAAGTAGACCCGCAAATCACATTTTAAGTAGACGTGTATACTTGTTCCAGTATTTGTTATTAAATTTAGCTTCCATTTTTTACATATACAGTGTAGGGGCGGGGGGGGGGGGGATTTATAGGGAGGAAATACGAAAAAGGGGGGGGGGGGGGATGACGTTCTGAAAATATGTTGAAGGAGGGGGGGGAGGCACGGACCAAAAAAGATTGAGAACCACTGTTTAGTAGGTCTTGAAATAATTAAACCACATAGCCGAACATTTACAAAGTAGATGGAAAAGAGAGTTAATAAGTCTTCAGGAATCTCTGTGCAGTAGAAAGGCTATAAAAGGCTGCCATCGTCGATTTCTCAACATCTAATAACATGCGGTCATGTCGTGAACAAAGAGAACAACCATTTTCCATTCTGTCCGAGCATGTTTAGAGAGGATATGTTAAATAAATGTTAAAACAAATCTCTAACCAAAACAAAAAGAAAAAGGTAAAAGCAGTGTTAAAGCAGATACTACCACTGGCATTTGATTGATCAGGCCTGCGAATATTATAGGCAACATCATACCCAGTCCAATTCTCTTCTTCGTCCCAAGGTCACCTGACCCAGTTCGACCCAGCCTAAAATGGCCACCAGGAAATGTCTTGGGAAGTGAAAGAGTCGGGCCCGATATTGGCCACGTCACTCCTCGAATGTCAAAAGGTCTATACAAATATGAGTCTAACACCTTAAGACCAATACTCCCACGACGAGTAAAAGGATTCTTTACTTACTTACTAACTTACTTACATTTCTGTTATAGTTTAAGAGACGTTTGAGCCGTTGGGCTAGTACTGTCAACAACCTACTTATTGAATCACATTTACAAATGAACATGTTCCGGGAAACAGAAGAATGAAAACTTATTAAAGTGATAACAACAACGAAAAGTATCATTTCTTAAATGATTAAGTGCTATGGGGTCAACTCAAATCGTCTAATTTGAACTTCTCGTAACTGCAAGGGGCTTGTAACTCAAAACTATAGTTAAAATATCAGTACAGTAATTTTTTTTTTTCAGTGACACTCCTTTTAATTTGAAAAATAATATAACATGTCTGCTACAATATTAAATCATTTAAGACATACATAACTTCACACACTCCTCATCATCATGTGCCTTACCGGTAAGCGCAGGTAGTTGTGTTTCGTCATCTCACGAGATTACCAGAATCGTGGATCTGCTCAGTGTTCTTGTCTCAACCATACCACGTGGCCAAGGCATCCAGGTATTTTCTTCTCTGCCTTCTACTTGTTCTTTTCCCCTCCATCTAGCAGTTGTCACCAAGTTCTCTAATTTATTTCTTCTCATAAGTGTCCAAAACACCGTGAGTCGACGTCTAATTTCTGTAATCAGTTTACAGTTTTAACTTGTTAATTGTAGGACTTGGTCATTGGTTTTTCTGTCTGTCCATGGTATTCTTTGCATTTTCGGTTTCCGGTTTCGACTTCCGGTTTCAAGATGGCGACGGACGGTCGTGTTGTTTTGTGTTCGTTAACTTTTTCGCGTAGGGGATGGATTTATTCATCTCTTGCGTGTAATTGGTGTGCCAGGATGTAAAACCAGGAGTTTTTACTCAAGATCTGCGCGGGTGCTACGGAGTTCGTGCATCGAGCGAAGCCATCCTTGAGTGAATTTTCAGCAGCGTGTGTGGTTCTCAAAAGTCTGTGTTTACGTTTTTTCAACATGGCGGAACAACGTGTGTTTTCCGAGCGATCAGCATTCAACATAACGAAGCGGCGTGGTAGCCGCGCAGGGAAAAAGAAGCAAGGTAAGCGCGGTGGCTTGAGGCGTTTTAGACTCAAGTGTCACCGTCTAGGACTCAGGAACATCCGTATTCTATATTGGAACTGTGCCAGTGTAAAACAACGGGACTCTATTTAGAAACCCTAGTTTACAGGAACGACATTGTAGCACTCCAGGAGACGAGACTGGGCGATCAGCTACTCCGAATTGCCGGCTTCAAATGTTTCTACAACAGACGACATCTGGGAACGGCGATTCTCGTTCGCGACAGCATGGTGGCGTCAGAGCTAGACATGTCCAGTTGGGACAGTGACGATATACAAATACAGGCGTTGAGAGTTCATTCCAGTATACCCATTCGTGTTGGTTAATGTTTATGTCCGCAATGCGAGTGTGGACGCCCAGAAGTGGCAGTGCTTAAGTGGCATATTAGGCCACGAGAGAAATGTTATTTTCTGTGGTGACTTCAACGCTAAAGGCAGATCATGGGGAAACACTTCCTCCAATACACAAGGGGAGGAGCTCGAGACTGCACTGGAAACCATCGACCTGGTTTGTATCAACAGCGGCTGTGTCACCAGGACAGCAAGCCGTCCAGGCGATGAGGACAGTGCTATTGATCTGGCGCTAGTTTCACCTTCACTCACTACAGTGTGTAGATGGGGTGTCCTAGGACACCATGGCAGCGACCACCACCCATGCAGCATATTGGTGGAGAAAGGCAGAACCAGGCAGCACAAGCTAAAGGTAAAGACGTTCCAGTATGACAGTACAGGGCAAAATGTGGTGAGTAAAATAAGACGTGACAAGCGCAGAACGTTTCAGGGCAGGAAAAAAAGCTGGGAGCAGCCACCGTGGTGGAGTTTCGAGGTGGAGAAGGCCTGGGTGGATAAGCGTAGTGCTGTAAGGAGATGGCAAAATGCCAAGAAGAACAGAGCTGGTCATCCTAGTCCCTGCTTGCACTTAGAAAGAGAGATGCACACAAAAGTAAGCTATTTCAAAAAACTGGTCAAGGTGGTTAAAAGCGAAAAATGGGCAGAGGTGTGTCAAAGAGTAAGCACAGACAAGTCACTGAAATTGTTCTGGCGACTACATAAAAGCATGAGTGGTGTAGTCAAGAATAAGAGCATTTCTGACTTCCAAGGTGCTGACCTCATCTGGCAGAGGACTGACGAGGACAAGGGCAAAGCCCTCTTTGAACGCTACCTTGAGCAGAGCAACCAGACAGACATGGGAGGCCGGAATCTGACCAAGGAGGTCACCTCAGACAGATGCAAGGCCCAGAACACTTCGGATGAAGACACAGTGACAGTGAAAGAAATCAAGGCTGTGCTTCGACGATCAAAAAACAGTGCTCCAGGTCCTGATGGCATAAGATACGACGACATAAATAGGTGTACCGACAATGAGCTAGAGAAACTAGCAGACATGTACAACAACAGTATAGGGAGTGCTAGCATCAAGGAGGAATGGTTACACAGCTATCTGATTCCCTTGCCGAAGCCTGACAAAGACCACAAAAAAATTCAGGGATATCGAATTATAACCATGCAGAATACAATAGGCAAGCTGCTGGAGAAGGTAATTGCCAGGAAAATATCAAGCCAACTAGAGAGGCAAGGTGTTTTCCCACCTACCCTGGGTGGGTACCGTCCAAAAAGAGAAACCTGGACCAATGCAGCAGTCTTTGCCCACGATGTCTATGAAGGTTTCCACTCAGGCACTGAAACCGTTGCTGCAGCGATTGATCTTGAGGACGCATACAACAGAGTACCACTGGATTTTTTAATGTTTCAGCTTCTTGAACTAAACGTAAGTCCATTCCTCCTTAGTTGGATCGCTGCAGCCCTCTTCCAACGGAAAGTAGTTTTTAGATGTGGCAGTTGGACTTCGGAACCAACAACAATATATCCTGGCCTACCACAGGGATCACCATTATCTCCGGTACTGTTCAACGCCTACACAGTGAGAATCACCAGTGAGCAGATCACTGGACCTGGCAGGACATTGTCATATGCCGATGATGTTTTAGTGTATCGTCAGGGTAAGGATAGAGAGGAGGTTGCTGTGGAACTACAAACCGAACTCAATCGCATAAGTACTTGGTGTGATGAAGCTGGGGCAATGGTCAACCCAACAAAGGCAACAGTGACTTGGTTCTCGTTGAATAATCATATTGTCAACACTCCAACACCAACTGTAATGCTGTGTTCAGAGGCGGTGGATAGAACGCAGGCAATGAATTATCCTGGGGATACGGTTTGATCGAAGCCTTGCTTATAATGTGCACATAGACCAGGTGATAACAAAGGCCAAGCGGGGTTTGGCAGCGATGCGGGTGATGGCGGCAGCAAACTGTGAGCAGCGCCATCTATGTCTTCTGTACGAGGGGCTGGTCATGTCTGTTTTGGAGTATGCAATGGCAATCCTGACTGTCAGCCATAAGCAGATAGAAAGGATGGAAAGGATTCAGAATGAAGCTATGCGCATTATTCTTGGATGTACAAGAGATACAGCATGCAGGGCGATGCGCTACCTTCTTGATTTTCCAACCATTGAAGAGAGAATGCAAGTTTGCAGGGCACGCGCCTACCTCAGAATTAACGCAAACACACAGCATCCACTGCATAGTGAAATTAGGAAGGTGAAGGGCAGCAGGTTAAAAAGAGGACGGTCGTGGATGGGTCAAGCCGAAGACATTCTTCAACAGGTGTGTTCACTTGAGGACTTAGAACCTGGCGAGGAGTGGGTGCAAGTGCCAACAGACTTCTGCACATCCTTTTCATTTTGCATCCAACTAGATAGAAAATGCAGACAAGAAAATCCGGCTGCTGTTGAGGCTGAAGTACAAGCGTTGATTTTCGAGAATTCGCTAGACAGTGACGCGGTCATCTACACAGATGGGTCGGTCGTCCGACATGTGAGAAGCTCATGGGCCTTTACAGCTCGGGCCGGAGGGAGAATTGTGAAGGAGGACTCTGGTGCTTTCACTGAAACCACAAGTAGCCTGACCATGGAAGTCATGGCAGTAAGTAAAGCAATAACATGGCTCGAGACACAGACATTCACTAGGGCTTGTTTCCTTAGCGACTCAATGAACATGATCAAGAGGATAGAGGAGGGGTCGATCCGAAGAGAATGGTTGCTGCCTCTGAAGCGGTCTCGGCTGGCAAAGATTAGTTTCATCTTCGTGCCAGGGCATGCGGGAGTACAAGGAAATGAGCGGGCTGACAAGCTCGCAGATGAGGCTACTGTGGAGGGCGGACGCGCCATGGACCAGGCTGACATTCTGAATGCTCTACGAGAAGTGAGACTTTTGCAAGAACCAAGTGATGACTGTGAATCTACAACAATGGCCAGACTGCGAGAGCAGCAAATTAAAAGAGGGGTGGCCAAACAAGAACACTACGCAGGAAGCCAAAGAAGATTGATAAACCAACACAGAACTGGCGTCGTTAGCCGCTACACGCTGCGGGATTTGCTGAGGAGGGGATCCGAGCACTTATGGACTGAATGGTCCGATGTGCAACGAGGATGATCTGTCGACTAACTAACTAACTTCTTTGCATTTTCCTCAGACACCAGATGTTCACAGCCATCAGAGGTGTTTCAGCTTGTCTGCTCATTGTTGACGCCTCACATCCATACAAATGTACAGGTTCTATGTAGCTATGTAACCTCAACATTTTTCTTCTCATGGCAAATAACATCCTTACATTGGTCAGTATGCTTTACATCTTGCAAAAAAGCTACCTTCGCCATGGCGATTCTTGTTCTAGTCTCTTCAAGGCATCTCCATAAAATATTATAACTGTTCCGAGATAATTGTATCGATTCACGTGTTTAAGAATATTCTCATTTACGTGTATGTTACATTTTGGTATGTCCTTCCTAGTGACGACCATAAATTTCTAATTTCCATTTTCCGCCGTCCGTTTATGTTTGATCACAACCTACATTTTGCTTGGCGCTGAATCTGTTAATGCATCCAAAGATATGAAGAAATGCGAACGAGAGTCTACAAGGCACACTACTTTAAAAAAAAAAGTAACGGGTAAGCTAAGAAAACGAATATTAAAAAAAGATTCGTATACATTTATCAATGTAACCACGAGTAAGGTTGCAGAGATGGACAGACGTGAAACAGTTGTGGAATATACTATCAGCTTCACAGCCATCCCACGGGCTGAAACTTGGTGAATAATGTATTACAAGTACTCATAGAAGCAATGGCAAACTACTGACGTAAACTTGCCCGGAAATATACTGGAGTTGACTGCAACGTCCTGTAAAGGATATGCAGCTAACTAACACTCATAGATTATATTTATATTAGTATCTACTCGCATACTCAAACTCTTCAAATTGGTTGTTACTTTCTTTCTGCTCCAAGCAGCGGAACATGTGTGGTCAGATAATCTCCGTTTGTACCAAACAATGAACACTACGTTGTTATTATTATTATTATTATTATTATTATTATTATTATTATTATTATTATTTTGGGCTTAGGCTGAACATACGAAAGAATTCTAGCTATTTTTAAACGTTTAACAAAGTAAATGTTTTATCTAGTGTTTTAGCCTTTTGATACTTATTAAGATTATTACATTCCCCTCCTGCCCCTTGGCATCAGCTCGGAAACCTGATAAAGCCGAAGAATAAATCTAATATATTTCTGAGGCATGTCGCTGCTTTTTTGTGTTTATTTTTGCGCTCGCTCGCTTTGACCTCAAGCATAGCCCACAAAAACTACTTCTTGTAGCTCTGGACTGAATTTTTTCTTATGGATTAGCTTTCTCTATTACCTGTGTCCCTGGGCATCAGACGAACCCACTCCGACTTCAGAGGTACTTGTAATTTACGTTTCCTCTATCAGATGTATATTCAGTCACATTCAGCTTCGCACGAGCTTCTGAATTGAATGCACAGGTGTTTGGCAAATTCTCTGTCAACTTCAAACAATTTTAGTGTGCGAGACAACTAAAAGTCATTAAAATTGATATTATAAGACCGTGCATTACATGTACATTTTCTGAGCCTGCCGTTGAAAATCAGTCCGCGTTCTACGCTTGGCCCGCGTGCCGTAGGTTACAGACGCCTATTATAGACTAATGGGTATTCGAGGGTGCTGTGATCAATATCAGGCCTGTCGCTTTTACTTAGTTGGTTATTTCCTGGTACCAGTTTTTGGCTGACTCCATCTGGCAGCCCAGGTCAATTAAAAATAATACACATACAAAGAACCCGAAGTGAACACATGAGTGCCGGGCCAGCTAGCCACTGTGCTACCGCAACTTTCATTTACATGGTTACCGGATTATTGTCAGAACTTTCTTGGAGTCTCCGTAGGGGGAAAAGGCGACGAGGAAGAGAATCGACGAACTCACCTCATTGTGTAATGACATACATTATGCGAAGGCCTAATTTTTCAAGGGAGCCGAGGTAGCTCAGTAGCTACTCGGTCTGGTTGTCATGGGTTCGAATCTGATCCTGATGCGGTTTAGAAACAAAAAATTGACCTGGGTCAATCCAGCCTTAAATGGCTAGTAGGAAATGTCTTGGGAAATAAAGTTAGCCTGAAGAATGTTGTTCATATCACCCCGAGAGTGCTGATTGGCCGATAAATATATGAAGATATATGGGCACCGTGTGTCCATTATGCTTCAAGGTGTGTCTCCCGAAGGAGAATCCGGCATTCCAGCCACTCGGCCAGCCGCTCTTTCTCTTATTTTAATCACTCAGATTGTCACTCCCTCTTCATACTCCCCACATAGGGAGGAGAGGAACGATTCTCAAAGTTGTTGGATCCACCAAGAGAGCCATCGTGGAACCTACAACCCGCTTCACGCTCAGAGAGAGTGACGTAAGTTCTTTGTCGTGGTATTTGTGCCGCCCACGTTTATTCGACGTCTCCGCAAGGCCATGCTTTATAAATGATCTCTAAAAGTATGATCTTAAAAACATCATCATAAAATCATCGTATCTATCATCATAAACCTCATCAACATCACCATAAACATCACTATCATTATCATCACTAACATCCTCATCATATACTCCACAAAAAAACAAACGTCATCATCATCATCATCATCATCATCATCATCATCATCATCATCATCATCAACTTCAACACATCATCATCATCATCATCATTATCATCATCACCAACGTCAACACATCATCATTGCCACCATCATCAATATTCAGTGCAATCTCCCAGGCGAAGGTTGCTGTCAAAGAATCTCAAGCAGCAGAGGTCCTGATCTTTGGTTGCTCATTATGCATTATGATATATCTTCAACAAACCTGGATGTCGTCTGCTTCTGTCTATCTTCGACACCCTCTAACTATGGTGCCTTCAACTTACCCCAGCTGTGATTTATTTTCATTTCGTTGCTCCGGTTTACTTCTATGTTTATTATGGGTTCTGTTTTGAGTCTCCTGTCTGTTCCACTTTTCTCATGGGGCAGTGGGGAGAATTTTGTGTGATATTCACTGGCACAGGAACGGAATATAATGGGGCGACCCTTAGCCGTGAAGTTGGAACCGCGACTAACTAACTTAGCAATTAGGTTGCATAATTCTAAAATCTTTGTAAAGTATAAAAGTTAGTTGCATCTCCTTTACAGAACGTTGCAATCAACCCTAACTTTTATTGGCTCTTAGTAATATATATTATATAATATTGGCTTCTTATATATGTTGGACAATTTTTTAAGTTTAGTAGTTTGTCATTGCTTTCTGAACTGTAGACACCTGATACCATCAAAATCAACTCAAAACTATCTGCTTTCAAATCGTCAACTGCTGATTTCGAACCCTCGCTCCTGTATATCGGGAAATTGTGAAATTTAAATTCATAAATCCCTAAGCGACAGATGCCGACAAGTACAGATTAATTACAGATAATTAGTTAGTTAATTAGTTGGTTACAGCGGATAGTTGGACTAAAATTTTGACCTCTCGTCCTTAACTTGGGGGACGTAAATTACAAGTACCTCTGAAGTCGGAGTAGGGTCGCCTGGTGTCGAGGGACACTTAATAGGGAAAGCTAATCCACACGCAAAATTCATTCCAGCACTACTAGAAGTGCCGGTTCCTTGGCAATGGAGTTACTGACGCAGTTTGTAATTCCGCTTACCCGCGTTCGAAATACAGCTGCAGACGATTTGGCAGCAAACCGTCTTGCGTTGGTCTTTTACGAAATGGTATGGGTGCAGGTCGTTCAGAAAGCGATCGAAAACTTTTTTTTTTAAAGTTGCATATCCCTTACAGGACGTTGCAGTCAACACCAGCATTTTTCAGCTGTTGTTGATGTTCTTGGCATGATTACGCTCAGTAGTTTGCCATTGCTTTCTGAGCGACCGGCTCACATACCCCGTAAGTAACCAACGCGACGCGATCCGCTGCCGAATCTCGCGCAGCTGTGTTCCTCGCCTGGATATACGGGATTACGGAGAAAGTCGTTAACCTCTTCTTTAGGGAGACCGGCTATGGCAAACTACCGAACGTAAATTTGCCAAGAGATCGCAACAGCAAAACATGCTGGTGTTGACTGCGAAGTCCTGTAAAGGATATGCAGCTAACTAACTACTAGAAGTAGTGCCTGTGGGCTACGCTTAGGTTCAAACCGAGCGCAATATAATAAAATACTATTAGTCCATAAATGCCCAGATCCCCTCCTCAGTATCTCCATCAACTTGGTGCGACTGGTGGCACCAGCTCTGTGTTGCTGGACTACGTTTCTGTGGCTCTGACACACGGCGCTCTTGTCTAGCTGCACCTGTTTGGCTTGAAGCTCTTGCAGTCTGGTCACAGTTGTAGAACTACCTACAGATAAGTGTGCGTTCAAGGGGCGCAGTGGTTCAGACGTCGTCCGTCTCTAGCTACAGAAGACTTGTTTCGATTCACGACTCAGACGTATGGATTGTTATAATATCCCCAAAGCAGTTTACTGCTATGGGTCAGTGGTGGATTTTTACAAAATAAGATTCTCTATTTTATAAATTAATTATCTTCTAATTGTCGGGTAGTCGATCAGTTGGCACTTTAAAGGTCTCTTTGCAGTTGGCAATCGAAGGAGTCTGCCTAACTGATTAATTGCCATAGGATGATTAATCATCTTAAGCGACATCCCGTATCTGCCATGGGGTCATATACAATATTTTTCCCCAAGCAACTCCTTTTAATTTGATATATAATACAATATGTCTGCTAATAACTCATAACTGTGACACAATCATACTTCCAGTTTTCCGCCATCCATCATTACTTGATCCATATCTAATTCTTGTTTGGTACTGAATCTGTTAATAGGCGTCTGGCAAAGGTGAAATTGCAAGAATAAGAAAATCTTACGATAGTGCGTTAACAAGTATTTGCCCTTATTCACGTAATATTTTTTTTTAAAGAGTACCTGTTGCATAGTTATGAAATTTTTCCTGTCGTCTTATATTTACTCCCACCCAATGAATATGTCTTTGATAGGTTTAACGGCAACTTAAATCACGGAAAAAGGCGAAATTTCTTTGATGTTTTGGCGAAAATGTATTGAATTCACGCCAACAAACTTGTTTTATAGTAATGCATGTCATTTCGGGTAGCGACGCAAGGCACCTAGAAACACTTCCGTTCCAGAATGTGAAGTGCTACTCATAACGAAATTTCCGTGCACCACACAGAATATTCATTATTGAACACTAATTTTTCCATGTGAAGATATAATACAATGCATAATATGCACTTCATCTCTGACCCGTAAATTATATACCGCATATCAACAAACATTGAGATCTGCTGTACAATCTCCAGAACAAACATATTTTTTGGGGTGTACATCATGATAAGGTTATATGCTAAATCTCATCATTTCCCTTCATTTGGTTACTGAGCTGTAAATATTTATACGGGGGTAAACATTTGTGAACACTCTATAACAAAAGAATGCGTACTGCAAAACTGATCCTGGTATACGCACAGTTGGAGGATCCTTGTCGGTGCTACTGAGTTCACGCACCATTCTAGGTTTCTGGGGCCTTCGTGTGGATTCATCT
>JACEFZ010007403.1:0-21804 GCA_014155875.1 Cepaea nemoralis
TTACACCCACACACAGAGTTTGTCCCACTTAACATGTGAGATCTACACCCACACATTTACGAGAGTTCATTCATTTATCCTGTACATAAATGAAAGTTGTTGCTGCATACACACGTTAGATGTTTGTTTTCATGAAGATACAACATATATATGTGTTAGACATTAGTTGTCATGTAGACAACACATTTGTTGTTATGTAAACAAAAACATATATACATGTAAAACATTTGTTGTCATGAAGACAAGACATAAACTTGTGTTTTCATGACGACAATGCGATGGCAATCCTGACTCTCAGCCATAAGCAGATGGAAAGGATGGAGAGGATACAGAACGAAGCTATGCATATTATTCTAGGATGTACAAGAGATACAGCATGCAGAGTGATGCGCTATCTTCTTGATTTTCCAACCCTTGGGGACAGAATACAAATTTGCAGAGCATGTGCCTACCTCAGAGTCAACGCAAACACACAACGTCCACTGCACTGTGATATTAAGAAGGTGAAGGGCAGCAGGTTAAAAAGAAGAAAGTCGTGGATGGGTCAAGCCGAAGACATTCTTCAACAGGTGTGTTCACTGGAGGACTTAGAACCTGGCGAGTAGTGGGTACAAGTGCCAACAGACTTCTGCACATCCTTTTCAGTTTGCATCCAACTAGACAGGAAATGCAGACAAGAAAATCCAGCTGCTGTGCAGGCGGAAGTACAGGTTTTGATTTTTGAGAATTCTTTGGAGGGTGATGCTGTCTTTTATACAGATGTGTCGGTCATTCGATGAGTAAGAAGTTCATGGGCTTTTACGGCTCAGGCCGGAGGGAAAATTGTGAAGGAACATTCTGGTGCTTTTGCTTTGACCACAAGTAACTTGATTATGGAAGTCATGGCAGTAAGTAAAGCAATAATATGGCTTGAGACACAGACATTCACAAGGGCATATTTCCTTGGTAATTCAATGAGCATGCTCAAGAAGATAGAGATGGGGTGGATCCGAAGAAAGTGGTTGCTGTCTCTGGAGCGGTCTCGGCTGACAAAGATTAGTTTCATTTTCATGCCAGGGCATGCAAGTGTACGAGGAAATGAGCAGGCTGACAAGCTCGCAGGTAAGGCTACTGTGGAGGGCAGACGCACCATGGACCAGGTTGACATTCTGAATGCTTTACGAGAAGTAAGTCATTCGCGAGAACCAATTGATGACTGTCAATCTACAACCATGGGCAGGATGCTAAAATGGCATATTAAAAGAGGTGTGACCAAACAAGAACACTATGCAGGAAGCCAAAGAAGATTAATAAACCAACACAGAACTGGTGTCGTGAGCCGCTACACGCTGCGGGATTTACTAAGGAAGGGATTGATTGATTGATTGATCTAGGAACCGACATCACAGCATGAGGAAGGGATTCAAGCATTTATAGACTGAATGGTTCAATGTGCAAGAGGATGATCTGTCGATGTGCAATGAAGATGATCTGTCGACTAACTAAACTAAACTAACTAACTAACTAACTAACTAAGACAAGACATAAATATGTGAAAGATTTGTTTTCTTGAAGATGAGACATAAACATGTGAAACATTTGTTGTCATGAAGACAAGACTGGCCGACTGCCGAGGCTGAACGTGATCCTGGTGCCTCACTCCCATAACGACCCTGGCTGGCTAAAGACGGTCAACGAGTACTACTCGGACCAGAGCAAACACATCCTCAACAACATGGTCAACAAGCTGACCCAGTTCCCTAACATGACCTTCATCTGGACGGAGACGGTCTTCTTTGCCATGTGGTGGAACGAGCTAGAGGATGCCGTCAAGGTACTGTTCACTGAGAGTGACCTTGTCTGTGTGTGGGTCTGTGTGCATGTGTGGGGCTGTGTGCGTTTGTGGGGCTGTGTGAATCTGTGGTGGAATGAGCTGGAAGACGCCGTCAAGGTACTGGCCCACTGAGAGTGACCTTTGTGTGTGGGTGGGTGGTGCTGTGTGCATGTGTGGGACAGTGCATGTGTGGGACTATGTGTGTGTGTGAATGTGTGGTGCTGCGTGCATGTGTGGGATGCTTAGTTTAGCACCACTGTCAATGGTTCAGCATTAAGTCTCAGGACCAAGTGACACAACAAGTCCCACACTTTCCCTAAGGTGTGGGAGTTAAAGGATGTGAGAAAACATACTGGTCAACCTTCTTCATAGACCATGATCTCTTAAATGTGGCATGTGTCCCCATTGGCATGCCAGACAAGCACGCTGAATCTGTAGTGTGAGATGAATCTGTGGTGTGAGATGAATCTGTGGTGTGAGATGAATCTGTGGTGTGAGATGAATCTGTGGTGTGAGACCCATATTTTCAGTGTCTATGCGAAATGAGCAGTGTTGCTGTCACTTTCACAGTGCCTGAAAGGCAAAATAATGAGTAAAGAGTAGGCTGTACAAGTCACTGCATTGGCAGAATTTCAAAAAGAGAAAAACTATCCATTATATTTATGTATGTTTTGCAGAAGAGAACAGGAAAAAACAAGCTTTAAAATCTGCCGGATGGATGATTCATTCAAATGGAAAACATACAACAGAGTATAACCTCAGATGATTAAGTCAAAAAGCATGTATGAGATAGACTGTTCCCAGCAAATGAACAAGTACCATGACCTTTTAAGGATGAACAACGAAGCAAATAATACTGTTGCTTGACGTCTGCAGTAGGCCAGAAGATGCCTTCATGTGCTCAGCTCTGCCAGCAAACAGCCAGTTGAATGCTGCAAAGCTGAGAGGTTGCTTATTCTCAGAAACTGTCAATGTTGGAACAATTATACATCTCCTCAGGACACCTTTAATATTCTGTCATCACTAGCCAAGTGTTTGACACATCTGAAACAGCTAACCAAGTGTTTAAAACATGTGATCTAACTACACAGGTGTTTCTTACACGTGATCTAACTAATCATGTGTTTCACGCATTTTATCCAATAACTATCCAGGTGTTTCACACACTCCAAGCAACAACTGGCCAGGTGTTTTATACAACTGAACCAACAATTAGACCTCATGGTCTTTATATGGTGTTTACATTGTGTTTATATGGCATTTACATGTGTTTATATGGTTTTTATATTGTGTTTATATGGTTTTTTATATTGTGTTTATATGGTTTTTATATTGTGTTTATATGGTTTTTATATTGTGTTTATATGGTTTTTTATATTGTGTTTATATGGTTTTTATATTGTTTATATGGTATTTATATGGTTTTTATATTGTGTTTATATGGTTTTTATATTGTGTTTATGTGGTTTTTTATATTGTGTTTATATGGTTTTTATATTGTGTTTATATGGTTTTTATATTGTGTTTATGTGGTTTTTATATTGTGTTTATATTGTTTTTTATATTGTGTTTATATGGTTTTTATATTGTTTATATGGTATTTATATGGTTTTTATATTGTGTTTATATGGTTTTTATATTGTGTTTATGTGGTTTTTTATATTGTGTTTATATGGTTTTTATATTGTGTTTATATGGTTTTTATATTGTATTTATATGGTTTTTATATTGTGTTTACATGGTTTTTATATTGTGTTTATATGGTTTTTTATATTGTGTTTATGTGGTTTTTATATTGTGTTTATGTGGTGTTTACATTGTGTTTATGTGGCTTTTATATTGTGTTTATGTGGTTTTTTATATTGTGTTTATGTGGTTTTTATATTGTGTTTATATGGTTTTTATATTGTGTTTATATGGTTTTTATATTGTGTTTATATGGTTTTTATATTGTGTTTATATGGTTTTTTATATTGTGTTTATATGGTTTTTATATTGTGTTTATATGGTGTTTACATGGTGTTTATATTGTGTATTGGTAATTTATGTTTGAATAAAATTGTGAAACAATCTTTCAACATTCATAAAATTATTCACATTTCAGGTTCACGTCAGACGGCTGATCAGGCGAGGCCAGCTGGAGATGACTCTGGGTGGATGGGTGATGCCTGACGAAGCAAGTAGCCACTACGTGTCCGTGATTGACCAGCTGATTGAGGGACATCAGTGGCTGTGGGAGAACCTGCATATTCGTCCAGAAAACAGCTGGGCCATTGACCCATTTGGCTACTCCAGCACTATGGCCTACTTGTGGCAGAAATCTGGCATGTCAAACATGGTCATTCAGCGGGTACACCAGGCAGTCAAGGCATCTTTGTTCAAAGAAAAGGCGCTAGAGTTCTATTGGAGACAGATGTGGGACAGCAAGGGATCAACGGACATCTTCTGCCAGGTGATGCCCTTTATGCTGTACAGTATTAAATATACGTGCGGGCCAAATCCTTTTATTTGTCTTCATTTTGACTTCCGTCAAATTGCTGGTGACTACTCACAAAGTAAAGGAAGGGAAATCACGAAGGAGAACCTTGAGCACAGCGCTGAGATGTTGCACCTTCAGTACCGAGCCAAATCCTTCTATTTTCGCCACAACACAGTTCTGGTGCCTATCGGAGATGACTTCCGTTACGATAAAGAAAAAGAGTGGGACCAACAGTACGAGAATTATGAGAAGTTGATTCAGTACATCAACTCCAGACCTGGTTGGAACATGAATATCCAATGGGGCACCCTGAAGGACTACTTCTTGCGTGTTCAGAAGGAAGAATCAAACAAGAAATTCATCAACAAAGCTGAAGAGTTCCCTGTCCTAAGCGGGGACTTTTTTCCTTACTCTGACAGGGATATGGCATACTGGACTGGCTACTATTCCACACGTCCTTTTGATAAATTTTTTGGCCGCAATGTTCAGGTGACACTACAAGCTGCTGACATTCTCAGCACATTGCATTATGCATTCTACAAAAAGTGGTCCAAGAAACCTGAGGCCAAGTTTGCTTTTCATGCTTCACTTCTGCAGCAGGCAAGAAGATCTCTTGGTCTCTTCCTGCACCATGATGCCATCACTGGCACGGCCAAGTCATTTGTTGTGGAAGATTACGAGCAGTATTTGTTGAGGGCCCTTGTCCAGTGCCAGGAAGTTATACAGTTTGTCATCCAAATCCTGCTGTCTTCTGGTAAAATAGAATCTCCAGTAGTCTTTCAGCCGGAGACGCTGAGGAAAAGTTACGCAGATTTGCCACATAAGCAGGTGATTTCTGTCCAGGATACAGGCACTACAGTGGCTTTCTTTAACCCTTTGGGTCAGCCAAGACAGGAAGTTGTTCATCTGTATGTAAATACCCAGATGTTAGAGGTAATTTCCAGTTCGCAGCAGGTTGTTCCATACCAGGTAAGCCCTGTCTGGAACAGGGAGGAGGATGCCGTGGTGCTGGACAGTGTCGTTGAGTTGACATTTCTAGTAGAGATTGGTCCGTTTGCGATAATGCCCTATGTACTTTACAAGAAAGAGTACCCATCCTACTCAACATACATGTCTTCGATAACTGCCATCAACACACCCCAGCTGGCTGTGTCGGGCGATCTTCTTTTTAACCAAAACAGACCTGAACCCCGGCGAACAAAACCAATTATCATAGATAATCAGGTCATTCAGCTGACATTTGACCCCAGAACTGGATCACTGTTACAGGTCATGGATCTGGCAACTCACAATGTGACAAAACTTAACATAAATTTCTTAATTTATAAATCTCAAGGCAGTGGAGCTTATATCTTTTATCCACAAGGTCCTGCCACAAATTTGTTTCCCAACATTCCAATCATTCGAGTCACCCAAGGACCACTGGCATCAGTTGTTGAGATAGGATTTGAGCCGTATGTAACTCACATTGTGACCTTGTACCATCAGCCTTCACATCTGACCTCTGTTATCTTCATTGAAAACAAAATCAGTATTCAAACTCTCAAAGACAAAGAGTTGATCATGCGTATGAATACAAATATTCGAAACACAGACCTGACCTACTTTACAGATCAAAATGGCTTCCAGTTTATCAAACGTCGCACAAACAGAAGTTCTCGTATAGAAACAAACTATTATCCCATGACGTCTGCTGCGATCCTAGAGGACCAGTCAACAAGGCTGACACTCCTGGCAGCTCAGCCACATGGGGTGTCATGTCTGGAGACAGGACAACTGGAGGTCATGCTTGACAGACAGCTTATGTATGATGACGACAGAGGCATGGGCGAGGGCGTCACAGACATCAAGACAACCATCAATAAGTTTGCTATCGTGATAGAACACAGGACATCTACAACAAAACCATCAAAGCTACACTTTGCTTCCTTGTCTCTGCCAGCTCTTGGAGTCCAGGACAAACTGCAGCAGCCTCTGCTGGCATATTTCACAAATGTAGACACAGACGTTTTCTTCAAAGCTGTAAATCCTATTCCAAGTTCTCTCCCTTGTGATGTCAGTGCCGTCAACTTCCGGAGCCTCACTGATGGAAACCTCAGTTACAACGGCACCAGCTTTGTCCTGCATCGGCGAGGTTATGACTGCAGCTATCCAACAGGAACTCTTCTGTGTCCATTGACAGATTCTTCGCTGTCTTTTGATGTTCTGTTCAAAGATTTGGACATTTCCAGCATTCACGAAACAACGCTGACACATACAATCGTGAAACGGAGTCTGAGACCCACAGACAAGATATCCATTACCCCGATGGAATTGGCATCATTTCATATCAAATTCTAGAATAATTCTTTTTATGAAAGAATTTAATATTTATACATCTTGACTGGGCCCTGTACATCTTGACTGGGTCATGTACATTTTTACTGGGTCATGTACATCTTGACTGGGTCACGTACATCTTGATTGTGTCATATACATCTTGACTGGGTTGTGTACATTTGAGTGGGCCTTGTACATATTGACCTAGTCCTGTCTATCTTGACCAGGCCTTGTACATCTTGACTGGGCCTTGTATGTCTTGACTGGGTTGTGTACATCTTGACTGGGCCTTGAACTCTTGACTGGGTTATGTACATCTTGACTGGGCCTTGTACATCTTGTCTGGGTTGTGTACATCTTGTCTGGGTTGTGTACATCTTGACTGGGTCTTGAACTCTTGACTGGGTCATGTACATCTTGACTGGGTTGTGTACATCTTGACTTGGCCTTGTACATCTTGACTGGGCCCTGTACATCTTGACTTGGCCTTGTACATCTTGACTGGGTTGTGTACATCTTGACTGGGTCATGTACATCTTGACTGGGCCCTGTACATCTTGACTTGGCCTTGTACATCTTGACTGGGTTGTGTACATCTTGACTGGGCATTGTACATCTTGACTGGGTTGTGTACATCTTGACTGGGCCTTGAACTCTTGACTGGGTCATGTACATCTTGACTGGGCCTTGAACTCTTGACTGGGTCATGTATATCTTGACTGGGCCCTGTACATCTTGACCTGGCCCTGTATACCTTGACCTGGCCTGTACATCTTGACCTGGCCCTGTACATCTTGACCTGGCCCTGTACATCTTGACTGGGCCCTGTACATCTAGACTGGCCCTGTATGTCTTGACTGGGCCCTGTACATCTTGACCTGGCCTGTACATCTTGACCTGGCCTGTACATCTTGACCTGGCCCTGTACATCTTGACCTGGCCCTGTACATCTTGACCTGGCCTGTACATCTTGACCTGGTCTGTACATCTTGACCGGGCCCTGTACATCTTGACTGGACCCTGTACATCTTGACCTGGCCTGTACATTTTGACCTGGCCCTGTACATCTAGACTTGGCATGTACATCTTGACCTGGCATGTACATCTTGACCTGGCATGTATATCTTGACTGGGCCCTGTACTTCTAGACTGGCCCTGTATGTCTTGACTGGGCCCTGTACATCTAGACTGGACCCTGTACATCTAGACTGGGCCCTGTACATCTAGACTGGGCCCTGTACATCTTGACCTGGCCTTCTGTATATCTTGACCTGGCCTGTATATCTTGACCTGGGCCTGTATATCTTGACCTGGGCCTGTATATCTTGACCTGGCATGTACATCTTGACCTGGTCTGTACATCTAGACTGGCCCTGTACATCTAGACTGGGCCCTGTACATCTTGACTGGGCCCTGTACATCTTGACCAGGCCTATATATCTTGACATGCCCATGTATATCTTGACCTGGCCCTGCATATCTTGACCTGGCCCTGTATATCTTGACCTGGCCTGTATATCTTGACCTGGCCTGTATATCTTGACCTGTTCAGTATATCTTGACCCAGCCTGTACATCTTGACCTGGCCCTGTATATCTTGACTGGGCCCTGTATATCTTGACCTGGCCCTATATATCTTGACCTGGCCCTGTATATCTTGACTGGGCCCTGTACATCTTGACCTGGCCTGTATATCTTCACCTGGCCCTGTAATCTTCACCTGGCCCTGTACATCTTGACCTGGCCCTGTATATCTTGACCTGGCCTGTATATCTTGACCTGGTCCTGTATATCTTGACCCAGCCTGTACATCTTGACCAGGGCCTGTACATCTGGACCTGTTCAGTATATCTTGACGTGGCCTGTACATCTTGACCCGGTCTGTACATCTTGACCTGGCCTGTATATCTTGATCTGTGGCTTTACATTTTGTCCATGCCCTGTATATCTTGACCTGGCCTGTACATCTTGACCGGGCCCTGTACATCTTGTCCAGGCCCTGTACATCTTGACCATATTTTCCACTGACTTAGGGTCGCTGTGTTGGTTTCTAGGTTCTGTAAGTGATATTGTTTGTTGTGATGAGTACAACATTCTGTGATTTGCAAGTGGTTGTGACTGTGTGAGTGGTTGTGACTGTGTGAATGGTTGTGACTGTATCTGTACTGTGTGACGTGTGTCGGGCAAGCAAGGCTAGCCACTGTCTACTTCACCAAGTCTAGTTAATGTACTGATATTGAACACTTGTACTTCCGTGTGTGTGTGGGGGGGGGGGGGGGCGGGGTAAGGGTCATGGAGCGGAACACTCTGCTCTACAGCAGGAAGTTTCTTGCTACAAGAACCATGTCTAAACTCCTGATGGACCTTCTTCAGTTTTATTGTTGATGTTTATGTATTGACAATATCCACTTGTATATATAAGGATTAATATTTTATTTTTATCTTGTTGGTTTGTTAGTTTGTATATTTGTGAACAACAGACTATAAAAGGAAACAGTTCAAATTGTGTGTTACATTCTTGTTTATATTTATATTTGCAATGGAGCATAGACTTTCAGCTAGCTCAGTCCCGATATGTAGTCAAGAACCGACATAGCAGCACTAGGGACATTCCCATATGTGCTCCATCCTCATCTTCAACAGCCAGCGAAGAGTCCCAATACTAGTGGTATCAGTTGCACTCTGATTATGTGTCCGTCTGGCCTTGCCTCAGAGTTCCTCTGTTCACTCCCTGTAGCACCATTCTCTTCAAGTCATGATTTCTATCTGTTCTCCTGCACTAGACATGAAGGGTTCTGATCGCGTCTGCCTTACCATGCACCAATACCCATACAATGAGTGCAGACCCAGTCAATCTGTCTGCCTGCTTCTTTCCCAAACCATCTTGATTTGATGTTTTTGTGGTCTGTTTGCGGTTGCAGATTCATAGTATAAGAAGATTAGCGGTGCACGAGATAGAAGGCTGTGCACATATTCATATATGATCACCCACGCCACACGGCATGGACTATAAGAAGATTGGCAGTACACGAGACAGAAGGTTGTGGACAGACATGATCACCAACGCCTCACGGCATGGACTATAATAAGAAGAATGAATATACGTTAGCAACATATCATCTGAGTGTCTTCATCATCATCATCATCGATTGGTCTATACAAATAAGGTTCTGGCACCATGCGCCCAATGCGCCTTGTACTTTTCTACTTGTAATTTAGCAGCTGACAGATGGCCCCGCCCACATCTATAAATAAACCGAGGGGGGTGAAGAATGCGGTTTTAAATGTCTAGCGCCAACCAGGCCGTGAGCAGGTCTGGTCTAGGAATAGAAAGTTGGTATTGGAACTAACCACAGCAACAAATCAATACATCGATCAGTTGTGTTGATCTTTTCAGTCTCAGCGATTCATGGCACTCCATTAACACCTGGTGGAAATACAGAAGAATGTTGTTTAAGTTACGACTGGTTCCGTTGGTCACAAACACATGGTTCGTATAGACGTGGCGTAGGTTTGTGACAAACATGTGTTTAGTTCACTTCACGGCAAGGTAGTGTTCACGTAGACGTGGCGTAGGTTTGTGACAAACATGTGGTTTAATTCACTGATGGGTGTGAATAGAAAATATAACACCAACTGACGAAACAAACTAGCTGTGCCGGTACGACAGCATTCTTCATGGGGTCTATCGTGTTCAATAAGTAAAAGACACGAAACAATATAACTCATTCGTTCTGGTGTCATTCTTCAGGTTGGATGGATTACACGACAAAATACCAACCACCTCGGGTGTTCCATACTGGCCCTAGAGGTTGTTTGTAGCTTGTTTACTGTCTAGTTCAGTGGTTCTCCACCTTTTTTTACCCATGCCCCCCTTACCATATGTTCAGAACCTCATTCCCCCCCCCCCCCTTTCGAATTTCCTCCCTATAAATCCCCCCCCCCCCACCCTTACACAGTATACATAAAAATGGAAGCTAAATTTAATAACACATACTAGAACAAGTCTAGACATCTACATAAACCGTGATTTGCGGGTCTACTTACGTTATAAAACGAATTTCATTAGGGCGAGAAGTACAGAACCGTAAAATTTAGAGGGACAAACAATATCAAGTAACTGGTTCTTGTATTAATGCGATCTTGAAATAATCTTAATTCCCCCCCCCCCCCGGAAACCCTAAAATTCCCCCTGGAAGGGGGAGGGGTGAGAATTCCCCACCGGTTGAGAACCACTGCTCTAGTTGTTTACAAATTGTAGCTGACTTGTATTTAACTGTAAACATCGCTGTTATTATTATTATTATTATATATTATTATTATTTTGACCTAACAATGTTGCTAGCTTGTAACATTATACTTATTTTACTTGACCTTGCTTGTATTTTTATTTGACATGTTATGCACCGCCCCCCCCACCCCCCCCCCCCTCTCTCCTCCTTTTTCCGTCTCACTTCTCTGTGAGTTCGTTTTCTCTTTTCTCTCGTAACGCATTTTCTATTTTCTCTGGCATTCTATTTTCTCTTTCTCTGGTAGTGCGTATTGTCTTATTCTCTGTAAGTCCGTTTTCTCTTGGTCTCTGTGAGTCCATGGTCACTATAACGTAGTCCCGTGTGTGTAGATATGCTCCGGAATCGATTCGAGAGGTGGGTCTCTACTTCGGTCACACGCCAATAGATGTCAGCATCATTCTGGATCTCAACCGACCTGTACGTCAGTGGGTAGGATGTCATAGCTACACCTCGCCGGCTCCAGGGGTTCAAACCCAGCCAACCATGCAGAACCCACACAAGGGTCTGGTGGTTCAGAACGCTGTTCCTAGCCGGGAGCTGAAAGGTACAACAAAGACAACCACAAGCACGAATAAAAGGATCGTCTTTTAGTTACGCAAGGATAATGACCTGTTTGTAAGTCAAGGATAATCGCCTGTTTGTAAGTCAAGGATAATCGCCTGTTTGTAAGACGGGGACAATTGCCTGTTTGTAAGTTAAGGATAATCGTCTGTTTGTAAGTTAAGGATAATCGTCTGTTTGTAAGACGGGGATAATCACCTGTTTGTAAGACGGGGACAATTGCCTGTTTGTAAGTCAAGGATAATCGCCTGTTTGTAAGACGGGGACAATTGCCTGTTTGTAAGTTAAGGATAATCGTCTGTTTGTAAGTTAAGGATAATCGTCTGTTTGTAAGATGGGGATAATCGCCTGTTTGTAAGACGGGGACAATTGCCTGTTTGTAAGTGAAGGATAATCGTCTGTTTGTAAGACGGGGATAATCGTCTGTTTGTAAACTGTCATTTACTGCCAATATAGTACTTTGCGGTGTATGGCAGGGAGATCTTGAGTCTGAGGAATTAAGGCCGCCTGGCTAGTGCAGTCGCCGCGAACTGTGCAGGTTAGAGTTTTCTTTTTGCCCCCGACAGAAAAAAACTCCACACCTTACCGAGGATTCGAACCCGGGTCTCCCGAAGGAGAATCCGGCATTCTAGCCACTCGGCCAGCCGTTCCTCCTTTTGTAAGACAAGGATAATCGTCTGTTTGTAAGACAGGAATAATCGCCTGTTTGTAAGACAAGGATAATAGCCTGTTTGTAGGACAATGATAATTGCCTGTTTGTAGGACAAGGATAATCGCCTTTTTGTAAGACAAGGGTTATCGGCTGTTTGTAAGACAAGAATAATCGCCTGTTTGTAAGACAGTGATAATCGGCTGTTTGTAAGACAAGGATAATCGCCTGTTTGTAGGACAAGGATAATCGCCTATTTGTAAGACAAGGATAATCACCTATTTGTAAGATAAGAATAATCGCCTGTTTGTAAGACAGTGATAATCGTCTGTTTGTAAGACGCGGATAATCACCTGTTTGTATGACAAAGATAATCGCATGTTTGTGAGACAAGGATAATCGCCTGTTTGTAACGCAAAGATAATCGTCTGTTTGTAATATGGAGATAATCCCCTGTTTGTAAGACAAGGATAATTGCCTGTTGCTAAGAGAAGGATAGTCACCTGTTGCTAAAACACGGATAATCCCCTGTTACTAAAACAAGGATAATTGCCTGCTGCTAAAACAAGGATAGTTGCTTCTTACTAAGACAAGAAACCATAGAGTGGATAAAATAAAATTAATTGATTGAAGCCATGATGCCATGGTTGCGGACTAAAATAGAATGTGAGATCGTGTCTTTCATGCGTGTACATTTCCAGGTGAGTACTGTCAGGCAGCAGGCGTGTCAGTGAGAGCGTGACTTGTGTAGGCAGCGCGTGCAGACACTCACGCTGTGTTTCACACACAAGAGGAACATCGAACAACAAACACTCACTTCCCTCCTGCCCAGGCTCATGTGGTGTCCGGGCCGTACTTCATTGTACCGCTGCCTCCGTGCTGTGTTACCCCGCATGGTGTTTGTTGTTCTTCTTCTTGTTTCCTCCATCGTGTAGTTGTCTGTTTCAATTGAGCCGGTCCAACGGTGAGTAATTTAGTTCACTCGTTGAATTTATTTATATTTATGTTTGACGCTTAAACTTCCGTATTTATCTTCTTGTTCCTTGTTTTCTTCCTCGTTATGTATTTATTCGTTCTTTTGTTTTCTTTCTTGCATTCTTTTTTTCAAAGTTTTAACGTTTTTTCCGCCTTCTTTCTTTCTTTCTTTCTTTCTTTCTTTCTTTCTTTCTTTCTTTCTTTCTTGATTTGCTGTTGCTACAACAAGGATAAATCTATGTTGCTAAGACCAGGACAAGCGCTTGTTGCTGCTGCCTGTCTATCTACAGAATGTCCTTCTATAGCTCTGTTTGTGTTTAGCACTGTGTGTGTGTGTGTGTGTCCTGCAAGTAATGTATTTAGCACTGTGTGTGTGTGTCCTGCAAGTAATGTATTTAGCACTGTGTGTGTGTATATCCTGCAAGTATTGTGTTTAGCACTGTGTGTGTGTATATCCTGCAAGTATTGTGTTTAGCACTGTGTGTGTGTGTGTGTGTATATCCTGCAAGTATTGTGTTTAGCACTGTGTGTGTGTATATCCTGCAAGTATTGTGTTTAGCACTGTGTGTGTGTGTGTGTGTATGTCCTGCAAGTATTGTGTTTAGCACTGTATGTGTGTGTATATCCTGCAAGTATTGTGTTTAGCACTGTATGTGTGTGTATATCCTGCAAGTATTGTGTTTAGCACTGTGTGTGTGTGTGTGTATGTCCTGCAAGTATTGTGTTTAGCACTGTGTGTGTGTGTGTGTGTGTGTGTATGTCCTGCAAGTATTGTGTTTAGCACTGTATGTGTGTGTATATCCTGCAAGTATTGTGTTTAGCACTGTATGTGTGTGTATATCCTGCAAGTATTGTGTTTAGCACTGTATGTGTGTGTATATCCTGCAAGTATTGTGTTTAGCACTGTGTGTGTGTGTGTGTATGTCCTGCAAGTATTGTGTTTAGCACTGTATGTGTGTGTGTGTCCTGCAAGTATTGTGTTTAGCACTGTGTGTGTGTGTCCTGCAAGTATTGTGTTTAGCACTGTGTGTGTGTATGTCCTGCAAGTATTGTGTTTAGCACTGTGTGTGTATGTCCTGCAAGTATTGTGTTTAGCACTGTGTGTGTGTATGTCCTGCAAGTATTGTATTTAGCACTGTGTGTGTGTGTATGTCCTGCAAGTATTGTGTTTAGCACTGTGTGTGTGTGTGTGTGTGTATGTCCTGCAAGTATTGTGTTTAGCACTGTGTGTGTGTATGTCCTGCAAGTATTGTGTTTAGCACTGTGTGTGTATGTCCTGCAAGTATTGTGTTTAGCACTGTATGTGTGTGTATGTCCTGCAAGTATTGTGTTTAGCACTGTATGTGTGTGTATGTCCTGCAAGTATTGTGTTTAGCACTGTGTGTGTGTATGTCCTGCAAGTATTGTGTTTAGCACTGTGTGTGTGTATGTCCTGCAAGTATTGTGTTTAGCACTGTGTGTGTGTGTGTGTGTATGTCCTGCAAGTATTGTGTTTAGCACTGTGTGTGTGTATGTCCTGCAAGTATTGTGTTTAGCACTGTGTGTGTATGTCCTGCAAGTATTGTGTTTAGCACTGTGTGTGTGTATGTCCTGCAAGTATTGTGTTTAGCACTGTGTGTGTGTGTATGTCCTGCAAATATTGTGTTTAGCACTGTATGTGTGTGTATGTCCTTCAAGTATTGTGTTTAGCACTGTGTGTGTGTGTGTATGTCCTGCAAGTATTGTATTTAGCACTGTGTGTGTATGTCCTGCAAGTATTGTGTTTAGCACTGTGTGTGTATGTCCTGCAAGTATTGTGTTTAGCACTGTGGTGTGTGTGTTGTCCTGCAAGTATTGTGTTTAGCACTGTGTGTGTGTGTATGTCCTGCAAGTATTGTGTTTAGCACTGTGTGTATGTGTGTGTATGTCCTGCAAGTATTGTGTTTAGCACTGTGTGTGTGTGTATGTCCTGCAAGTATTGTGTTTAGCACTGTTGTGTGTGTATGTCCTGCAAGTATTGTGTTTAGCACTGTGTGTGTGTGTGTGTCCTGCAAGTATTGTGTTTAGCACTGTGTGTGTGTGTGTATGTCCTGCAAGTATTGTGTTTAGCACTGTATGTGTGTGTGTATGTCCTGCAAGTATTGTGTTTAGCACTGTGTGTGTGTGTGTGTATGTCCTGCAAGTATTGTGTTTAGCACTGTGTGTGTGTGTGTATGTCCTGCAAGTATTGTGTTTAGCACTGTGTGTGTATATGTCCTGCAAGTATTGTATTTAGCACTGTGTGTGTGTATGTCCTGCAAGTATTGTGTTTAGCACTGTGTGTGTGTGTATGTCCTGCAAGTATTGTATTTAGCACTGTGTGTGTGTGTGTGTGTCCTGCAAGTATTGTGTTTAGCACTGTATGTGTGTGTATGTCCTGCAAGTATTGCGTTTAGCACTGTATGTGTGTGTATGTCCTGCAAGTATTGTGTTTAGCACTGTGTGTGTGTATGTCCTGCAAGTATTGTGTTTATTACTGTGTGTGTATGTCCTGCAAGTATTGTGTTTAGCACTGTGTGTGTGTATGTCCTGCAAGTATTGTGTTTAGCACTGTGTGTGTGTATGTCCTGCAAGTATTGTGTTTAGCACTGTATGTGTGTGTATGTCCTGCAAGTAGTGTGTTTAGCACTGTGTGTGTATGTCCTGCAAGTATTGTGTTTAGCACTGTGTGTGTATGTCCTGCAAGTATTGTGTTTAGCACTGTATGTGTGTGTGTATGTCCTGCAAGTATTGTGTTTAGCACTGTGTGTGTGTGTGTATGTCCTGCAAGTATTGTGTTTAGCACTGTATGTGTGTATGTATGTCCTGCAAGTATTGCGTTTAGCACTGTGTGTGTGTATGTCCTGCAAGTATTGTGTTTAGCACTGTGTGGGTATGTCCTGCAAGTATTGTGTTTAGCACTGTGTGTGTGTATGTCCTGCAAGTATTGTGTTTAGCACTGTGTGTGTGTGTATGTCCTGCAAGTATTGTGTTTAGCACTGTGTGTGTGTGTGTGTCCTGCAAGTAGTGTGTTTAGCACTGTGTGTGTGTGTGTGTGTGTATGTCCTGCAAGTATTGTGTTTAGCACTGTGTGTGTGTGTGTCCTGCAAGTAGTGTGTTTAGCACTGTGTGTGTGTGTGTGTGTGTGTCCTGCAAGTATTGTGTTTAGCACTGTGTGTGTGTATGTCCTGCAAGTATTGTGTTTAGCACTGTGTGTGTGTGTGTCCTACAAGTATTGTGTTTAGCACTGTGTGTGTGTATGTCCTGCAAGTATTGTGTTTAGCACTGTGTGTGTGTATGTCCTGCAAGTATTGTGTTTAGCACTGTGTGTGTATGTCCTGCAAGTATTGTGTTTAGCACTGTGTGTGTGTGTATGTATGTCCTGCAAGTATTGTGTTTAGCACTGTGTGTGTGTATGTCCTGCAAGTATTGTGTTTAGCACTGTGTGTGTATGTCCTGCAAGTATTGTGTTTAGCACTGTGTGTGTGTGTGTGTGTATGTCCTGCAAGTATTGTGTTTAGCACTGTATGTGTGTGTGTGTGTATGTCCTACAAGTATTGTGTTTAGCACTGTGTGTGTATGTCCTGCAAGTATTGTGTTTAGCACTGTGTATGTGTGTGTGTATGTCCTGCAAGTATTGTGTTTAGCACTGTGTGTGTGTGTGTGTGTGTATGTCCTGCAAGTATTGTGTTTAGCACTGTGTGTGTGTGTATGTCCTACAAGTATTGTGTTTAGCACTGTGTGTGTATGTCCTGCAAGTATTGTGTTTAGCACTGTGTGTGTGTGTGTGTGTGTCCTGCAAGTATTGTGTTTAGCACTGTGTGTGTGTGTGTGTGTCCTGCAAGTATTGTGTTTAGCACTGTGTGTGTGTATGTCCTGCAAGTATTGTGTTTAGCACTGTGTGTGTGTATGTCCTGCAAGTATTGTGTTTAGCACTGTGTGTGTGTATGTCCTGCAAGTATTGTGTTTAGCACTGTGTGTGTGTATGTCCTGCAAGTATTGTGTTTAGCACTGTGTGTGTGTGTCCTGCAAGTATTGTGTTTAGCACTGTGTGTGTGTATGTCCTGCAAGTATTGTGTTTAGCACTGTATGTGTGTGTATGTCCTGCAAGTATTGTGGTTAGCACTGTATGTGTGTGTATGTCCTGCAAGTATTGTGTTTAGCACTGTGTGTGTGTATGTCCTGCAAGTATTGTGTTTAGCACTGTGTGTGTGTGTGTCCTGCAAGTATTGTATTTAGCACTGTGTGTGTGTGTGTGTCCTGCAAGTAATGTATTTAGCACTGTGTGTGTGTGTGTATGTCCTGCAAGTATTGTGTTTAGCACTGTGTGTGTGTGTATGTCCTGCAAGTATTGTGTTTAGCACTGTGTGTGTGTATGTCCTGCAAGTATTGTATTTAGCACTGTGTGTGTATGTCCTGCAAGTATTGTATTTAGCACTGTGTGTGTGTGTATGTCCTGCAAGTAATGTATTTAGCACTGTGTGTGTGTGTATGTCCTGCAAGTATTGTGTTTAGCACTGTGTGTGTGTGTATGTCCTGCAAGTATTGTATTTAGCACTGTGTGTGTGTGTGTCCTGCAAGTATTGTGTTTAGCACTGTGTGTGTATGTCCTGCAAGTATTGTATTTAGCACTGTGTGTGTGTGTGTGTCCTGCAAGTAATGTATTTAGCACTGTGTGTGTGTGTGTATGTCCTGCAAGTATTGTGTTTAGCACTGTGTGTGTGTATGTCCTGCAAGTATTGTGTTTAGCACTGTGTGTGTATGTCCTGCAAGTATTGTGTTTAGCACTGTGTGTGTGTGTGTATGTCCTGCAAGTATTGTGTTTAGCACTGTGTGTGTGTGTATGTCCTACAAGTATTGTGTTTAGCTCTGTGTGTGTGTGTGTGTGTCCTGCAAGTAATGTATTTAGCACTGTGTGTGTGTATGTCCTACAAGTATTGTGTTTAGCACTGTGTGTGTATGTCCTGCAAGTATTGTGTTTAGCACCGTGTGTGTGTATGTCCTACAAGTATTGTGTTTAGCACTGTGTGTGTGTGTGTGTGTCCTGCAAGTAATGTATTTAGCACTGTGTGTGTGTATGTCCTACAAGTATTGTGTTTAGCACTGTGTGTGTATGTCCTGCAAGTATTGTGTTTAGCACCGTGTGTGTGTATGTCCTACAAGTATTGTGTTTAGCACTGTGTGTGTGTATGTTTTGCAAGTATTGTGTTTAGCACTGTGTGTGTATGTCCTACGAATGCCAGTCAGCCATGTTTCACAATGTGCTGTGTCAGGACAACAGTTTGCTAGTTTTGTAGTAGACAATGACTCCAGGGGCCGGCAGTAAAATAAACTATTTGAGGAGGGGAGAGAAAAAAGGGAGAGGGGGTGGCGAGGGGAGAGAGAGAGGGGGCGAGACAGACAGACATAGGGAGAGAGCGAGGAGATAGAGAGAGGGAGAAGACAAATACAACGAGGAGAGATAGAGACAGAGCTAGAGCGAAAGATAGAAAGACAGACGGACTGACGAGCATAAATAGAGAGCGCGAGGAGAGAAAGTTCGAGAGAGAGTGCGTGAGGAGAATGAAAGCGACTGAGAGAGTGCACGAGGAGAGAGAGTGCGCCCTCTAGGAGAGAGAACTAGGAAAGGGAGCGACAAGAGAGAAAGGGAGAAGGAACTAATATGAGGAGATAGAGAGGATTGAGGCAGGAGAAGCAGACTCACAAGAGGAGAGGAGAGAAGAATAGGAAAGAAGAGAGGAGAGGAGAAGAGAGCCCGCCGCCAGCTGATGCCTGCTACTGAAACTGGATTATTCTGCTTGTGTTGATACCCTGGCATCACGTGACTCGCCAGGTGTCATGTCCGGCTTGTTGTTGTAGGTCTGGTGTCTGGTTCCGACATCAATCTTGTCTGTCCATAGTTTGTTTAGGTGCCAGTCTGTCTAACTTCTTTCCTGTCTGTCTATCTAATTACTTGCTGGTTTGTCTAAGTGCTTATATATTTATCTGTCTATGTGTTTGACTCTCTACCTATCTGTCTAACTGCTTATCTGCCTGTCTCTCTATCAGTTTCATTGGTTGTCTGTCTGTCTGTCTGATTCCTTGCCTATCCTGTCTGTCTATTTGTTTAACTGCGTGCATGTCTGTATACCGGTCTGTCTCGTTGTCTTTACTGTCCGTGTGCTTCCTTGTCTACCTGTACACCTGCAGGCATGTCTGTCTGTATGTCTGTCTGTTTTCTTGTCTCACTGCTTGCATGTCTGTCTGTCTCTATATATGTACATCGCACGTAGAGCGTCCTGGTCATCCACAGCACCTGTATGCGTCTCCAGTCGTCTTGACTTGTCTTGCCACTGGACTCAGATGGACTCAGGCGAAAGAGTGAGGTCGACGAATTGTGCAACTCTTCCTCACTTTAATCCAATTCATCGCGCAAGTCATTCTTCATCCAGACAACAACAAACATCACGTACATGCATACACTTGTCTGTATCTCCTTCTCTACATTATCCCATCGCTTCTCTCCAACCCCACCCCTCTATTACATGCGACTGAGTATGACCCCACACCCCGAGGACAGGAGCAGCGACTATGTATGACCCCACACCCCGAGGACAGGAGCAGTGTATAGCTCCACACCCCGAGGACAGGAGCAGTGTATAGCTCCACACCCCGAGGACAGGAGCAGTGACTGTGTATGACCCCACACCCCGAGGACAGGAGCAGTGTATAGCTCCACACCCCGAGGACAGGAGCAGTGTATAGCTCCACACCCCGAGGACAGGAGCAGTGTATGACCACACACCCCGAGGACAGGAGCAGTGACTGTGTATGACCCCACACCCCGAGGACAGGAGCAGTGTATGACCCCACACCCCGAGGACAGGAGCAGTGACTGTGTATGACCCCACACCCCGAGGACAGGAGCAGTGTATGACCCCACACCCCGAGGACAGGAGCAGTGTATGACCCCACACCCCGAGGACAGGAGCAGTGTATGACCCCACACCCCGAGGACAGGAGCAGTGACTGTGTATGACCCCACACCCCGAGGACAGGAGCAGTGTATAGCTCCACACCCCGAGGACAGGAGCAGTGACTGTGTATGACCCCACACCCCGAGGACAGGAGCAGTGACTGTGTATGACCCCACACCCCGAGGACAGGAGCAGTGTATGACCCCACACCCCGAGGACAGGAGCAGTGTATGACTCCACACCCCGAGGACAGGAGCAGTGTATGACCCCACACCCCGAGGACAGGAGCAGTGTATAGCTCCACACCCCGAGGACAGGAGCAGTGACTGTGTATGACCCCACACCCCGAGGACAGGAGCAGTGTATGACTCCACACCCCGAGGACAGGAGCAGTGACTGTGTATGACCCCACACCCCGAGGACAGGAGCAGTGTATAGCTCCACACCCCGAGGACAGGAGCAGTGTATGACTCCACACCCCGAGGACAGGAGCAGTGTATGACTCCACACCCCGAGGACAGGAGCAGTGACTGTGTATGACCCCACACCCCGAGGACAGGAGCAGTGACTGTGTATGACCCCACACCCCGAGGACAGGAGCAGTGTATAGCTCCACACCCCGAGGACAGGAGCAGTGTATGACCCCACACCCCGAGGACAGGAGCAGTGTATGACCCCACACCCCGAGGACAGGAGCAGTGTATGACTCCACACCCCGAGGACAGGAGCAGTGTATGACTCCACACCCCGAGGACAGGAGCAGTGTATAGCTCCACACCCCGAGGACAGGAGCAGTGTATGACTCCACACCCCGAGGACAGGAGCAGTGACTGTGTATGACTCCACACCCCGAGGACAGGAGCAGTGACTGTGTATGACTCCCACACCCCGAGGACAGGAGCAGTGACTGTGTATGACCCCACACCCCGAGGACAGGAGCAGTGACTGTGTATGACCCCACACCCCGAGGACAGGAGCAGTGTATGAGCTCCACACCCCGAGGACAGGAGCAGTGTATGACCCCACACCCCGAGGACAGGAGCAGTGTATGACCCTGTCAGGATCTTATATTTGGCTCGTTCGCTAACGCGTGTGAGACAGTACAAGTATAACGTGATTCGACGTAAGACACAACGACATAACGTTCTATGGATTTATTGCCACATTAAATACAGAACGATAATTACCAATCTACAAATAAAACTCACGACGCTCACAACCACAATACAGCTCTCAGGTCTGACGCTCAAGATATCAGTCGTTCGGCTTTCACCCACAGAGATCCATACAAACGCCTTGCTTTCATCACAACGTCCTTCCAGTCTGAAGTCCCAGCTCGGTCTGAGGCTAGCACGCAAAACTGCCCACTGCCTCCCGGGGGTGGCACGTGGGCCCGCGTGCGTCTGTCGTCAGCCTGACCGCGGTCGCGTGTCAGGTAACAATCTTGGCCCACCCAATTTTTGGGCCGCCCGGGGGTTTTTTTAAAGATGTTGCTGCATAGCTATACGATGTTTTGGCTTGACATTCTCCCGGGTACCTCAATGAAAGATGCCCTCTTTCATCATGATGTATGTATATACGGGGTAGTGTTTAAATTTATGTCAGAGACTACCCTTCCCTTTTTTTGCATTAAAATACATATATGGCATAGAAATTTTAACCCAAAAAAAGTAAAATTGCATTGAAATGACAAAAAAGGAAAAAAAAATTTTTTCCAACTTTTTTAAACACCCCCAAATTTCAAAAAGGGTTTCCCCCTTCCC
>JACEFZ010007404.1:0-30599 GCA_014155875.1 Cepaea nemoralis
GTGGTGTGTGAGCCCGAGCTCAGATTAAAACCCACTGCGCCAACGCACTGTATCTTGAAATACAATAAATGTTAGATATTATATTTAACGGAGTTATTGTTGCCTGTGTGAGCCCGAGCTCAGATACCCAGACATCCAACACGCTGACAACCACATATTCAAGGCTTTTTGTGTGTTGTTTATAACATTACTTATTGCATAGACGAGGATAATATTAATATCTAACATTGTGTCACTTAATTTGGTCAGATATTGGCACACATCTTTTCTCCGTTTTCGCTCTTTGTCTGCCCAAGATTATATTTACACCCCAACCCTTTACATTTGTATGCCCTTCCTGAGTAAATTATTTAATATTCGTCTCAGTCATTTTCTTTGCTCCACTCTGTTTTGTTTCATATAATTCTAGTATATTTATATTCATTCGCTTCTTCTTCTTGTTCTTGTTCTTGTTCTTGTTCTTCTTCTTCTTCTTCTGCTTCTGCTTCTTCTTCTTCTTCTTCTTCTTCTTCTTCTTCTTCTTCTTCTTCTTCTTTTCTTCTCTTCTTCTTCTTCTTCTTCTTCTTCTTCTTCTTCTTCTTCTTCTTCTTCTTCTTCTCTTCTTCTTCTTCTGCTTCTTCTTCTTCTTCTTCTTCTTCTTCTTCTTCTTCTTCTTCTTCTTCTTCTTCTTCTTCTTCTTCTTCTTCTTCTTCTTCTTCTTCTTCTTCTTCTTCTTCTTCTTCTTCTTCTTCTTCTTCTTCTTCTTCTTCTTCTTCTTCTTCTTATTGTTCTTCTTCATCTTCTTCTTCTTCTTCTTCTTCTTCTTCTTCTGCTTCTTCTTCTTCTTCTTCTTCTTCTTCTTCTTCTTCTTCTTCTTCTTCTTCTTCTTCTTCTTCTTCTTCTTCTTCTTCTTCTTCTTCTTCTTCTTCTTCTTCTTCTTCTTCTTCTTCTTCTTCTTCTTCTCTTTTGCGTTCATCTGGAATATTATTTCAAACGTAATTATGGTGTGTCTCGTTATTCACACTTGGACCATAACCTTTAGGCCAACACATCCGACTTTAGCGGGCGTTTTTTTAATAAGGTTAGCCGTTCCGGGAGACTCTCACTGTTGTGGTGCCGTCCACATCCCAGCTGGTCAAGTTAGAACGGTCGAAGACATCACGGTCAGCCCTCAAGGGAAGGCAGAGGCAGTCCATGGGCAATTACCGTCTTCCATAATTGCAGTGCCTATACATAGCGCACTCGGACTGGGCTCACCTAACGAATAGCCACGTCCTGCTCATGGCTGCTTTAATTCCTCACTTCCATGTATTGGGCATTTCGTTCGCCACACACCGCTCCCCGCGCAAACCAGCAACGGTCGGTCTGCAGACGGCGTCCACTCAGCGAGCTTTTGGCTAGGACATGTGCTGGGCGTTGTGCCTGGAAAACAACATAGTCAGAGCTGTTCTGGGCACGAATAATATTTCACTCTCATTCGGATGGTTTTGCGTTGTGCCAATTTTATTTGCACCCTTAGGACAGCACATCCGACTTCTGCCTGCGTTTTTGTTCAGGTTAGCCTTCCTGGGGGTTTCGAGGGATATTTGTCTGTTGTGTTGTTATCTGCATCTCAGCTGGTCAAGTTAGAACGACCAAAGGCATCACGGTCAACTCTCAAGGGAAGGCAGGGGCATACCATGGGCATTTCCCTGCCATGCTAGGAGGCTTCCATAATTGCAGAGCCGGCACATAGCGCTCTGGGACTGGGCTCACCCGAGGAATCGCCACGTCCTGCTCATTGCCGCTTCCCAAGCAAACCAGGAACGGTCAGTCTGCAGATGACATCCACTCAGCAAGTTTTTGCTTCGGACTTCCACGTAATGGATTCGCTAGCCAAGCATTCCATTTCGTGTTAATGAGACGCTTTTCCACCTTTGACTACGCTCCCTCAATGAGTTTAAAAACAGACTTGCATCGTAACCATTGCGTGCGACTGGGACGCTTAATTCACCTTTAGTAACGCTCATGAGGTAGACTGCATGTGCCGCCGGCCTAGCATTTTACTTCTATGCAGCAGTGGGTGAGTATCTGTCCGGCCCTCACATCCGGGGGATATTGACTGAGAGGCGTTCAGCCATATCCCTCAGCTGAGAGCCGTAAAATAAGTGTCTGGACCAAGAATGTAGTGGCATCATGCGAATTATTCGGACTTTGAGTGCAATGAATTTGCTTCTCATCTCATCTCATCATGTTCCTCTTATATCTTGCGGTGTCGAGGTGAAGTATAAACTTCGTGAGAGTGCCCGATTATGGGCTTCATGTATCGATATTCCCATGGACTCTACTATTCCATCCATCCAACGTTTACGTGGTCGGCCTCTTCCTCTGTTTTCATCTGGTCTGTACATCATTGCTTGTTGTGGTATGCTGTTGACTGGTAACCTACTTGCATGGCCAAACCATTTGACTAGCTGCTTTTTAATAAAATCTAGTGCTGCTTTAACCCCCACTTTAGTCCTGATTTCTTCATTTCTGATCTTATCTCTTCTTGATATGTTGAGTATTCTTCTCAGAAACCTCATTTCTGTTGTTGTGATTTTCCTTTTCTCTTTTTCTGTCATTGTCCAGGTTTGGCATTGGTAGCATAGAGTTGGTAGGAAGATTGTATTTTAAAGTGCTTTATTAGTAGTTATTGATACATGTTTGTTCTTTAGTATTGGTGCCATTTGTCCAATGAGTTGATTTGCCTTATTGCACCTATTTTCGATCTCGTCTTCTGATCTGCCATTTGATGATATTATACTTCCTAGGTACTTGAAACTCTTTACGTGTTTCAAGGGATGTTCGTTTAGGTGAATTGTTGTTGTTTGTTCTTCTTTAGTTATATCCATTACCTCTGTTTTGCTTGTGCTAATTTTCATGTTATGTTCCCTACACATTTCGTTTAGACTATTCATGTGGTCTTGTAATTCAGCTTCTGATTTTGCTATTAGTGCTTGGTCATCCGCAAACAGGAGTTCTCTAATGGTTTGCTTTGCAGATGGTTCTACTTCTGTGTTCTCGTCATGCGGTATTCTTGCTGTCTCTGCTTGGCTGGTTTCTTTGCATATGTTGTCTATATATGTTATGAACAAGAGAGGGGACAGGACACAACCTTGTCGTACTCCGGATCTTATGGTGAAGGGTTCTGAGTGTCCTCCAGTTGCTCTCACTATGCATTCACTGTTGTTGTATAAACTTCTACATAGGATTGTTAGATGTGTACTCACTCCATATTGTTTAAGGATTTCCCACAGCTTGTTTCTATCTACTCTATCGAATGCCTGTTCTTGGTCGACAAAGGCTAGGTAGAGTGTTTCATTGAATTCGATTGATTTTTCTATAAGTTGTCGTCGTTTACTGCCAATATAGTACCTTGCAGCGTATGGCAGAGGAGTCTTTGAGTCTGAGGAATAAAGGCCGCCTGGCTAGTGCAGTCGCCGCGAACTGTGCAGGTTAGGATTTTCTTTTTGCCCCCGACAGAAAGAAAATCCCACACCTTACCGAGGGATCGAACTCGGGTCTTCCCAACGAGAGTCCGGCATTCTAGCAACTCTGCCAGCCGCTCTATAAGTTGTCTAAGAGCAAAAATGGCATCAGTGCATCCTTTGTTTTTCCTAAATCCAAGTTGTGTTTCGCTTAGCTGAGGCTCTAAAGTAGTTCGTAATCTTGTTTCAAGAATTTTGCAAAATATTTTCCCAGTATGACTCATCAGTTAAATGCCTCTGTATTGTGTGCAGTCTCTTTTGCTGACTTTGTTTTTCCAAATTGGGATAATTATGGCGTTTCCCCAGTCTCGTGGTGTCTGTTGTTCTACCCAAACATGGTTGAATAGTCTATGTAGCCAAGCTGTTCCTACTTCCCTTGCTGCTTTAATTAGTTCATTTGGTATTTCATCCTGTCCTGGTGATTTGTTTAATGGGGCTAATCTGATGGCTTCTATAATTTCTTCTTTTAGTATGTCTGGTTCTAGTTCCTCGGTGACATCTGTGTAGGTCTCTTGAATTCCTGTGACATCTGATGGGATGTTGAGAAGTTGTTCGAAATACTGCTTCCATATTATTAGGATCTGTTTTTGTTCACTTATTGGTTCTCCATTTTCGCTGTTAATTATTTCAGTTGGGTCAAAGGGTTCTCCTCTGGTTCGCATTGCACTTATCTTTTTGTAGAAGTTTCTGGTTGCTTCCTTGTTGTTTTTATTTAGGGTTTCTCCATACTCTTCCCAGTCTTTTTGTTTTTCCCTCTTTACTATTCTACTCACATGTCTTCTCGCTATTCTGTATTCTCTGTAATCACAGTCCTGTTTGCTCTTCAACCACTTTTTATATTTTTCCTTTTTTTTCTTTTACCGCTTTCTTTACTTCTGCGTTCCACCAACTTGTTATTTTCTTTATCCGTGTTTTGCGTTTTTTTTGTGGTTCCGCATGTTATTTTTGCAGTATTTAAAATGCTTGATTTGAACATCTCCCATTCTTCTTCCACTGTTTTTCTTTCCGTAGGTAATTTTACAAAGAGTTCAGTTAGTTCTTTCTCATAATTTTCCCTTACTGCCTCGTCTTTAAGGTTTTTTAAGTTTACTGATTCGCATGGCATGTATTTTCCTGCTCTTTGTTTTCTTCTTCTAATGGTTCTTATTGTGGCAACGACTGCTTTATGATCTGTGTTTATACTGAAATTGGGCACTGCTCTTGCATCTAATATATTTCTCTTTCTGTTATTCCTTGTTAAAATAAAATCAATTTGGCTTTTAGTATCTAGATTGTTCCATTTATACCAGGTGTATACTTGCGAATCTTTATGTTTATAGAATGTGTTTGTTATATAGAGGTCGTGTTGGCTGCAAAGCTCTATCAGTCTACTTCCGTTATCATTCCTTTCATTTTGCTGATCTCCAAATGCTCCCAGGTGTTTTTCTATGCCCATTCTATTATGTCCTAGTCTTGCATTGAAGTCTCCCATAACTATGATGTTGTCCTGCTTATCTATTTCTTTTAGCACGTCATGTATGTCTTCGTAGAAGTCCTCGCATTCTTGCTCATTATTGTTTGCATTACATGGTGCGTATATTTGTACATATGTTGTAATTGTTTGTTCTTTTATCCTCACTGTTATGATTCTTTCTGATATATATTTTATTTCTAGTATTCCTCTTGCGAGCCGTGGTTCCATGACTATTCCCACACCATGTGTTGCCCTTTCTTGCTGTTCTACTCCAGAGTTTGCTTATTCCTAGCATTTGACTGTCCCCAGTCTATCTGCAAGGCAGCAGGTGTGTTTGTCTCTTGGTCTTGTTCCTATCCCTTGACCTGTCCGACATGGGAGACTACCAGTAGCTGCGCTACCGTCGGCATAGCTCTTGAGGGTTATTGGGACACGCAAACCCCTCTACCACGGCAATGTGGAGACACGTCAGAGGGGTATTCATTCGTTTCATTTCCTTTCTAGATATTTTAAACTGTACCAACTTGCACAAGTATTCTTGTTTTGTCCACTGTTATATTGCAACACTTACTGCTTGTTACTACTTTTCTAATTGGCCAACTTAAATGAGTGATTTTAATTGCATGTTCCAATATCAAATGTAGTACCTCTGGTTTTGATTACAATAGCTGGACGCCAGTATTCTGGTAGAACGTGTAGCACATGCTGTTGCCTATCGGACAAGGCAGTTCCAGAACTCATTTTGACATTGTAATTTAAAAGAAATTTGCCACGAGACATTTTCCTGCCATTGGTCTTTGATATGATAGACTCATCACACTGTGTAAGCCAGCATAATACTCGGAGGAACAGTTGAACATCCTTTCCCTGACATTCGCAGGGATGAGCCTAGACGCCCGACTGTGTTCGTGGCATTATCAGCGCTGTTCTTTAACAACTTCGCCACCCCTCCTTTGACGTTTTAAAAATTACGTTGCATGTTCTTCACAGGACTTAGTAGTCAACCCCAGCATTTTTGCTGTTCGTGATTCCTGGGCAAATTTTACGTTCAGTAGTTTGCCATTGTTTTCTGAACAACCGGCTCCTCTACCTTTTTCGAAAAAAAACCAGCACCTCTGTGTTTCGAACCCGAGTATACGGGCTCACAAACCGCGTTCGCAAGCCCTTAGCCACAGAGACCGACGTTTTGACGTTTACGTTGCAAAAATTGTTGAGATTATACGTGATTAGGCATCAATTGATTGATTGATTGATTGATTTAGGAACCGACATCACAGCATTCGTGACATTCCCATAAGCGTTCCGTCCCCATCCTCAGCAGCCAGCGAAGAGTTCAAACACTAATAGTTCCAGCAGCAATCTGATTATATGTCCGTCTCGCCTCTCCTCTGAAAAGTGGAGGTAGTCTGTCATTGCTTTCCTTCTTGGCCGGTGGCCGTAGCCATTGTATCAGTAAGGAAATCTAGTGCCTGCTGTTGTAAACAATGAGACACAAACCAACAATTATCTCTCGGCTGCTCTCCAACTCCACCCACTACCTGCATCCATGCTTTCCTGCTACCTGGTCGGGAAGCTAAACTGGCACTCCACTCTACCCAAGGCTGTCATGTGGGCTAGCTGAGGACAAGAGGTACCTTACTTCTCCTCTGATAGTCGTTACTCTACCCTGCCACCCTATGATACTAGCCATATATATATATATATATATATATATATATATATATATATATATATATATATATATATATATATATATATATATATATATATATATATGTCACCGGAGGAATAAATATAAAGGACAGGAAGATGTTATTTCCTATACTTAAGTGCTCAAAGACAAAGAAGCGCAACACTGACTTTTAATGGGCCAGAGAAGAAAAGGACAATAAGAAGAAGTAGAGAGAGAGCACTGTATATATTCTCCTCAGTTAACAAGAAAAGGGATAGTATTAGACAGAAGATTCCAGGGGTTTTTAGGGTGGGGGATATACTGTTGTACACTCCAGTCAGAAGATTACACTGCTGGACTGTAACAGGATCAATGAGTTTACACAACAAACTACAGACTAAACAAAACAAATTAAGAACAACAAAATTAGGTTTTTATTGACAGAACAGCATGATTTGGTGACAAACAGGCATCCTGACATGCCACATAACTGACATATACAGAAATGGGAACCTATGTTCCCACAGTAATCACTGCTGCCTAACAACCCTATGCACATGACTAGGTACCCATCTCCACAAACCAACAAGGACATGGCAACAACAGAGCCTCAACATAAACAACAACGGTAACAGCAGGTATGGACTCTCTATTGTTATCGTCTCAGGACTCATGGACAGTCAGTACATACAGAAATGGGAATCGGAAATCCCACAGTTAGAGACAACTGCTGCCTAGCACTGACTCCAGGGGCGGTCTCTAAATGACAGTGAGACCTCAATCATGTTCAGTTGAGTCGAAGGGCACCCTCAATACCCACACAAGACACCCGCATCACATAAGTCGACTGGGACCAGATACAGTGAAGAGCCATAACATAACGGATAACAAAACTATAACCCTAACAGCAGAGATATAGTGGCATAAACAGGTATACGAAGGGGATATGAAAGGGAGTGTGAGTGGCCTACGACATTAACCAGAGCCGGGGCTCAAGTTTGCTCTACAACCCACAAACATGGCCAGAGGTCACTACCTGCAATGCATGACAAGGTACAACATCTAATTAATAATCATCAAAGAATCAATATCTGCATCAACACATGGACTTCACAGGACAATCACTACAGCAATGGTGTATGCAAACAGTGTCCTTGTGGCACAAACATAGACATGGACTGTGTAAGTTCACACCAACCACATGATACTTCAACTGGACAACAATGATATGGATAGGTTATAGGATATATTCCACATAAAATATAAACAGAGCACACACGCTCTACAGCATCTTTCGGAGTGATTGGGCCCACAATTAATGCAACAGCCACCACCATATCATGGGACAATCTTAATGTAAGGGCGGATCATCCCTCGTCACAATGTTCGCAGCCCTTCCTGCTGCTTCTCATCTAACTCAGTATTTACTTCTTGAATACTCTCAGTTCAGGGAGGTCATTACCTACAGATCTCTGACACAACACAACTTCTCATCCCCAACACCACAGGCTGAGAATACCACTCATAAATGCCAATGTTACACAGCAACACTCATCAACTAGTCAAAATCAACACCGAACACAACCCAGCTACACCGGTGTACAACAACTCTAACAGGACAACACCATGTGAACATGTACATACAGGACATAAATACAGTTCAATGCACCAACAGCAATCCAGCAGACATAGGATATGCAATTCAACATGACATCAGCAGGACACACACCTTTGTACTGATGACAACTGGACAACATCAATAGACCAGAAGCACAGTTCTACACATAACACCAGCAACAATCAGGACACAGGCTATAACATAAGTCACCGCCAACAACTCAGACATATAACACCACATAAAACCATCACAATCACCAAATGATCGCTCTCACCATAGCCACCACCACAATCACAATCCCAATCATCTTAGCTGACATCACTACATGGTCACCCTCACCATGACAAAGCTAACTCAATAATACCCCAGATTCATAATGGGTGCCTTATTCAGCACCTCTTGCTGGTCAGGAGACTATTCTTACTAAGTTCACATGTGTCCAACCTGAGCAACACAGATCATTATCCCCATGAACATTGTTATAATCATAAACCACCCTATCATGTGTAGTGTTCAACCTGGCACCTTCATCACTACACCCAGTCATGAATAATTATTACCATAGCTCCATTTATCTAGAAGAACATAACATACATTGTCATCAAGCACCATATATCTATTACTTTCACCGTGCCACTCTACACCTTCGTACGCCAGCAATCACTATATTTCTGGCGTTCTTGAGTCATGATAAGTCATCTGGCTTCAAACAATATAACATAATGGAGGCGTCTCTCATGCCCTGGCACCCTTTACTTTCCATTACATGTGAGATATCTCAATACCTCAGAACATTATAATATAAAGACACCGGCCTTCCCCTTTGTTGTGGGAAGTTAAATCATAAACACATCTGTACCATGTTTCCAGCTCAACTTCATGTTCCTCATTATAGACCAGACTGGTATAACCACCCAATGATGTACTTTGCCTCCCTCTTGCTGACTGTACAGTCCACCTGGAACAGCCCTAGTTACCCCAGGCCATTCAATCTACTGTTATCTTCAACCTCACCATGCTACTATAATAATGGCATTATCTATATCTATAAAACAGAGTGTATGTGGCTTTGTGTGTTTGTGGGGATTTATGTATTGGATGCGTTCGATAACGGTACATCCGATTGAGATGAAATTTTCTACACGTCTTCCTTTCATTCCTGTGCAACCGACTATAATAGTTTCTTAGTGTAAAATCTTCTACTTATTTAATAACAGTTACTTTTCCATTTTCATTAAATAATGTCTATATAGCAGGGGGACTTCACTCTAGAAAAGTTATTTCAAGGGGCATAACTTTTAATAACATTTCTATATACTTTATAGTCATATTGTTGGACTTACTTGCACTATTATTAAACTCTTTGTCTATAGTTATTTTTAGGCATATGAGTTATAATAAATAATGATATAATCGTTAAGGCATTATCAAAGTTTGCATAAAAATAATGCATAATGCATAACATTGTAACCCATCTATTTCTGCTTACAAAACTTATCAACTGTCATGTCGGTGAATAAAAACAGTTTTCATTAAAAATAATGAATGGTGTGTGGAAGGACATTCTTTTAAGTTACTGTTTACAGGCGAAACCACGCCGGGTCAGATAGATAGACAGACAGACAGATAGTCGGGAACGGAAGCTTATTTGACTACTTATATGAATGAATTAAATGACATGCTCCCCACCAGGGACTGGGTGAAGCCGGGCCGGGTCAGACAGACAGACAGATAAACAGACAGTCGGGAACGGGAGAGCTTATATGACTACGTATATGAATTAAATGAGATGCTCCCCACCAGGGACTGGGTGAAGCCGGGCCGGGACAGACAGACAGACATATAGACAGACAAACAGATAGTCGGGAACGGGAGGTTTATATGAATACGTATATGAATAAAATGAGATGCTCCCCACCAGGGACTGGGTGAAGCCGGGTCAGACAGACAGACAGACAGATAGTCGGGAACGGGAGAGCTTATATGACTACTTATATTAATTAAATGAGATGCTCCCCACCAGGGACTGGGTGAAGCCGGGCCGGGTCAGCCAGACAGACAGACAGACAGACAAACAAGCAGACAGACAGACAGATAGATAGATAGATCCCCTCCAGGGCCTGGGCGAAGCCGGGCCGGGTCAGCTAGTATTATATATATCCTGCACACCTAATCTGGCCACCTTCATACAGGAATACCACCCAAATAGAATTAATCATAACCTAATATTTTATTCAACAATGCTCCATATTTTCCTCTTTACTGTTGTAAACAGCCCCGACCACTATTTCATTATTTTCTCTTTTATGCTAGTGCTTCATATTTTCCTCTTGTCAGATCACAGACTTTATAGAAAAATACATCCTCCTCTACTCTGGACTATGGTACTACATATTTTTAATACTGTATTGAATCGTGGCTATATCAAATTCCCTAGAACTACACAACACAGTATCGTATCGATACTTGATTACTTCCAATTCGTACTGCGCTGTCTGCTATATTAAATCTAAAAACCTACAAATATACACACCATCGTATGAGTACATCCTTTCTCCTGAATCGTCACTGAATACCCCTGGTACTAGTTTTCTTAATACACCCCTGCCAGTCTGCAGAGTAGCACTTTTACAATCATTAATTGAAGCAAACCCATGTTGTTGTCATCCTGCTGGTCATCGCCATTTTACATGAAGATTCTTCTTCTTCTTCAGCGTTCCGAGCCATTGAGGTTCTTTGCTGCAAATACAATCCGTCTCCATTCGTCTCTCTGGTGGACCTTCTCTTGCCAGTCGTTGATTCCAAGTGCTTGTAGGTCTGTACATGTATTATCTCTCCACCGCCTTCTTGGTCTACCTCGGGGTCTACGGTCATTTATTTCCTGAGTGTAAGCGAGTTTTGTTTCCCTATTATCTTCCATTCTTTCTATATGCCCCAGCCATTGTAGTCTATTAGCCTTCATGATACCAGTGATTAGCGGGGACTTAAACAGATCATAAATGTCTTTGTTACTTCTTCTTTTCCACTCTCCACTTTGTGTATCCCTAATGGGTCCAAAGATGCGTCTTAAAATTTTGTTCTCAAAGGTTTGTAACAAGGCTTCGTCTCCTTTCGTTGTACTCCAGGTTTCAGAGCCATACAGCACAACTGGTCTGATCAGTGTTTTATTTTACATGAAGTTTTACATGAAGATAACTCTACTAATTTTAGTCACTTAGGAACAGAAGAGTTCCTCATTCTAGGTAACACTAAAAACCGAACTACACCAAATTGTACCTCAACTCTGTGGATGTTAAGTTTGGAGCTTCCAGTTGGGGACTAGCAAAGGCACCACTATCCTATCTTTAATTAAGCTATCTAAATAAATTGAACTCACCAAGAGTGGGCTTACAAATTGCCAGTCATTTTGATGGATTTCCTCGGTCCTCGTGTGTGGGCCACACAAGCCAGTCATGGTTAAATCTAGAGGCATTTGTGACTCCCTGCCCTGGTCCAGTGACTGGGGAGGGCTGGTTACTACAGCGATCTACATAATCGCTCCTTCGGCCCCGGTTGTCTGGTTTGGAGAGACCGGGAAACTGACACGCGCCTCTATTTATCCTCGCTTCCAGAGCGGCTTCCCATCGTACCCCAGGGCACTGCAAGGGATGCTGGTATTGGTAACATCATCATCATCATGTATCGCGCCAGACGATTACATATATATTTATATACATAGAATAATATTAAATAGACTATAATGCAGTCAACGGGAGATGCGGTAAATATCACGGTGGTCGCCTTTATTTTCCAGAACACTTTCTGGTACCAATTTAAGGCTGGGCAATGTGATAAACCCTCGCCTCCATGGAGACTTGAACACCGTACAACCGACAAGCATGAATACCGGCCAGCCATTTGCTGCTAATTGTTTTCCATTTGTCTGTTGTTTTTTGTCTATTGTCTATAGTCTGCTGACTGTTGAATGTTGTCTCGCTGAAGATACAAGTGTACATTATGGTTCGGATTTCATGTATATAGAGTTTTGTTCCAAATTTCTTATAACCGTGTACTTCTTTTCCATTGCAGTCTGTGAGTTTAATCAATGCCACTGAACGTGTTTCTCAATTGACTTGACATATGACTCATCAAAGAAGGACTTGATATTATAATGCAAAGACACATGCAAATTTGAACATGAACATTCTTAAAGACATAATATAAACGAATGATTATATGGTTGTCTCGATGTAACTATCACAACTGTTGGCAAAGCGGTATTACTACCTGCCTGTGAGGGGTGGTCAAAAACGTACAAGTACCTGCTGCCACTAATCGTATCTCACAGATCTTAGGTTTAAACGGCCTGCGAACTTCATCATGACAAGTCCAGAATGACGTTACTAGCCATATTGGTTTAAAGAGTGACAATAACACATCTAGTGCGGAAATCATTCAAGATAATTTACTGGAAGAAATGCCTATTTACCAGTATATCAGTGTTGATATTATACTGCAGATGATGTGGTATTGTAGCCATATTGTCCATCCAACCATGGGTGTTCTTGGGGTTGTTGGAAACGTCTTCAGTTTTATCGTATTAAGAAAGTGTGGACTGGAACAGTCATCAAATATTCTTTTATTTTGTTTGACTATGGCCGATATGTTGTGTTTAATGAATGTTTTCATTTTGGAACCTATAAATTCCAGCATGTTGTCTAAACCCAGAGGGATAATCTCGTATTTAGAATCTTTGTTTATAGTAATTGCAGAAAACATGATTGATGTTGTGTCCCAAGTTGGGTTCCGAGCCTCCACATATATTACAGTGTGTATAACAGTTGAACGGCTGATTGCTGTGTTTTATCCATTGCAATTTAGCACATTGGTGACCCCCAAAAGAATGTGGCTTGCAGGATTATCAACGTTCTTGTTGTGGATACCTTGGGTGATATATACTCGTGCAAGAGAAGTGCACTTTGAATATTACATTCTTTTCAACATCTCTCAGTATGTTACAATCAATATTGAAAGAGAGGATGTTCTGTATCAGACATTTCGTTTGAATGTTTTTCCTAATTTAACACACACACTTCCGTTCATATTTGTGACTGTCGGATCTGTCGTGATCTCTCTAAAAATGTCGATGGCACTTCTAAAAAGGCGAAAAATGGCACCTATCTCACATGTACAGAATACCACAGCACGCACGACAAGAACACTATTGCTTGTATGTTTCATATTTTCTATAACACACGCCGCCTTTAGCGCAACGACGGTATACGAACCTGACCAGCTGGACAGTTGGTACACTGTATTTATTGCATTTCTATCCGTCAGACAAGCTTTTCTTTATGCCAACAGCTCATTTAACTTTGTTATATACGTTGCACTTAACAACATATTTCGAAGGATTTTCATTGGCCTCTTTATTCACAGAGAGCCGCGGTAGCTCAGTGGTCAGTACATGTATCGATCGGCTTGGTGGTCACGTGTTCGAATCTCCCTAGATAAGTGGTTTTTATTACAGTTGACCTGGACTCTGAAGCCTGTTGTGGGAAGTAAAAAAAAAAACAATCACGTTTCAAGTGTCGATTGGTCTACACAAATGTAACTATAGCACAATTTACACTTAAAGCCTCAACGTAGGGACAAATGTTATATCCTTGACTGTTTAGTGTCTTCTGACCTGATGAAGAAAATAATTGACCAACTACAAAGTTCCAAAGTTGCTACAGGGAAGTTTGAAACTTGAAAAACGCGTTTATGGTGCATAAGAACAGATAGATCATCACGGTTTGGTGACAGCAGTGCTACAGGGAGTGACCAGAGGCTCTGGCTAGATGGACACATAATCAGTCTGCTAGCTAGATGGACACATAATCAGTCTGCTAGCTAGATGGACACATAATCAGTCTGCTAGCTAGATGGACACATAATCAGTCTGCTAGCTAGATGGACACATAATCAGTCTGCTAGCTAGATGGACACATAATCAGTCTGCTAGCTAGATGGACACATAATCAGTCTGCTAGCTAGATGGACACATAATCAGTCTGCTAGCTAGATGGACACATAATCAGTCTGCTAGCTAGATGGACACATAATCAGTCTGCTAGCTAGATGGACACATAATCAGTCTGCTAGCTAGATGGACACATAATCAGTATGCTAGCTAGATGGACACATAATCAGTCTGCTAGCTAGATGGACACATAATCAGTCTGCTAGCTAGATGGACACATAATCAGTCTGCTAGCTAGATGGACACATAATCAGTCTGCTAGCTAGATGGACACATAATCAGTCTGCTAGCTAGATGGACACATAATCAGTCTGCTAGCTAGATGGACACATAATCAGTCTGCTAGCTAGATGGACACATAATCAGTCTGCTAGCTAGATGGGCACATAATCAGTCTGCTAGCTAGATGGACACATAATCAGTCTGCTACTGCTACCATTAGTATTGGGACTCTTCGCTGGCTGTTGCGTATGAAGGCGTAGAAACTATGGACACTAAACGCAACTAAACGCCAGTAAAACACGTTGTATTTGTAGCAGGATTGGTCACAAACATTACTTGTGGTTCATCATTGGCACCTTTCCGTCTTGACAGACGATAGTTTGGTACATTGTGCTTCAAAAAGGCTTAATAACTACGATCCATGGCGGTGGCGAGTGTGGCTGGTAAGGCCAATTCTTACTGCAAATGTTTGCCCACAGTAGGTGCATGTGAAAACATGGTCATTTCCACCATTTTGCACCATCTTACGTCTCTCACGCTCTATGTGTGCTTTATCTGCAATCATTTTCTCCTTTGTCTTTATTCCATTTCTGATAGTTGCCCTCCATGCAACACGTTCAGCGGCGACGTGCTCCCAATGTGCATTATCAATGCCTGTATCAATCATGTCCCGCTTACACACATCTTTGTATCGTAGTAGAGGCCGACCCTGAGATCTCTTACCCATCTGTAATTCACCAAAAAAGATGTCCTTTGGTATCCTACCATCATCCATCCTCCTAACGTGTCCTATCCATCTAAGTCTACGAAGACTGAGCATGGAATACACCGTCACACAACTTGATCTTTCCAATACTTCAGTATTTGTGATTTTGTCTTGCCACTTAATACCAAGTATTCTTCGCAGACACCGCATATGAAAGCTGTTTAAACGTTTCTCTTGGCGTGAGTAAGTTGTCCAGGTTTCACTGCCATAAAGAAGAGTACTAAGGACACAGGCTTGGTAGACGAGGACTTTTGTTTTGGCAGTAAGCTTCCTGTTCTCCCAGACTCTTTTTGCTAACATGTTCATTGTTGTTGCTGCCTTGCCAATCCTGATGTTGATTTCCTGATCGAGGGATAATTTGCTATTTACCTCTGATCCTAGATATGTAAAATGGTCTACTATCTCCAGTTCGGCGTCGTCAATAAAGATTGATGGTACACCATGTGCACCTTGTGACATAATCTGTGTCTTCTTTTTGTTAATTGTTAAACCAAATTCAGAACAAGCATTGGAGAATGCAGATAGTAGATGTTGTAATTCTTCCTCAAAGTGGGTCGTAATCGCAGCATCATCCGCAAAAAGCAACTCTCTGATTAGTACCCTGCTAATTTTGGTCTTCGCCTTCAATCTCTGAGCATTATAGAGGCCACCATCTGAGCGTGAGTGAATGTATATACCGTCATCCTGATCACGAAAGGCATATTTCAGTAGAAGTGAAAAGTATATCCCAAAGAGGGTGGGGGCTAGTACACAACCTTGCTTAACTCCACTCTTGATTTCAAACTCTTCTGAAATTGAGCCATCAAACTTGATTATACCCTTCATGCCTGTGTGGAACGATTCCACAATGGACAGAAGAGTTGGTGGGCAGCCAATCTTCTTTAGTGCTTTGAACAGACCCTCACGACTGACCAAATCGAATGCCTTTGTGAGGTCGATGAAGGCAATAAACAGTGGCTGATTTTGTTCCCGGCATTTTTCTTGCATCTGTCGCAATGAGAATATCATATCAATTGTAGACCGGTTCTGACGGAAGCCGCACTGTGATTCGGGGTAGACTTGATCTCCCAGAACTTGAAGTCTGTGCAGGACAATTCTGGCAAATACTTTCCCAACAATACACAGTAGTGAGATACCCCTATAGTTGTTACAGTCGCTCCGATCTCCCTTGTTCTTGTACAGCGTTATAATGTTTGAATCTTTGAAATCCTGTGGGACTTCTCCTTCTCGCCAGCATAGCTCTATTAGCTGGTGGATCTGTAGAGCGAGTGTGTCTTGCCCACTCCTGATTACCTCTATTGGAATCCCATCCTTACCTGGAGCCTTGCCAGATGCAAGCTCATTTATAGCACACTTAACTTCTGTTATAGTGGGAAGTGTGTCCAGGTGGTCAAGAGTTGGCAGGGCCTCTATGGCGTTGAGGGCATCATCCGCTAGCTTGGTCTCACTTGAGTAAAGCTCTAAATAGTGCTCGACCCATCTATCCATCTGCTGTTTCTTATCAGTGATGATTTCTCCAGTCAAGGTTTTCAGCGGTGCACTTCTTTTCTTGGTTGTAATAAACGACATCTTTCCCCCATCGGCGGTTCGGTAGTGCAGGTGATATGGAACTACGCTGATCATGTCCTGAGCTCGGTCGGACGGCGGTTGGACGGCTCGGCTCGTCGCTTGGTAAAGCGAGAGAAACTATGGCCGCATATTCCTCCATGCGTTTAGGTCTACAAAATGCGAGGAACCAATCAAATCACAGGCTGAGGGCAGGAAACTGCTTCGTAACAAGTATATATTCATAGCCCTTCGGACAAAGTCATATGTTCGCTGTAAGCACATCGGATTCGTCCAGCCCATACGCCGTTTATTGCTGAAAGCACACGAAAACCACAGCTCAAACATTCTTAAATATAAATACAGAAGCCACAGACAATAGATCCCACAATGTATTGTCTGGCATATTTCGCTTAATCTCACCAGACGTATAATGCAGAATTAAATATCACACTAAGTGAATAGATGAATGATATGAATCTTCGTATACTATATAATTCTGCAGTATGAACCTGAACAGATGCAGCGATATATGCCAGGCAATAAATCGCACAACCTACTGTCTGTGGCATATGTGTTTAAGTAACGGTAGTACACTGGTTTAAATTCTTAAATACGATGTCTTATCTCGTATTATGCCTTTACATAACAGTTGTTCATAAATAGCCTTCAAATATCCCACTTTTTCCATCGCCCACTACTGGCGGTCATTAATGTTTAGGTAAATCACTGTACACAATCAAACCCGCTGGTCAGTGTTAAACTAGCTGCAGATCTTTCAGCTATTTGACTGCCAGCTGGTGGTCGTGTTCCAGTTCCATTGATGAGGGTAAATTTTCTTAATCTGAACTCGACCAACAAATCGATCCAGCGTAAAATGGTGACAATGAATTGTTCAGGGAATTAAAGGCGGACGTCATTATATTGATCACGTCACGTATCCAGTATCCATTGGTTTATATAATATGGGACCATCACTATTAATAATGCTTTACGCGTAGTGCAGGGACCTTTACTTTGCTTTTGACTTTCTTCTTATTCATAGATGTAGAAAAGGTGACCACATACACAGATTTAAATTATTGCTTCAAGAGGGTTTGAAGACATAAACTTGCCCAATTATGACAAGAAGCAGTATATGTGCAGCAGGATTATAAAATGCATTACTTGATTCGTGCTTTTAATAATCGATATCATAGCCATCAGTAGTAATCCGTAGATTCGAATTTGTTCTTATCAAATATAATGTGAGGATGCTGGTCGTTCCAGTAAATCATGTCTGGTTTGTCCTATTACATGTCCTTCATTTTAGAAGGGCATACATTGATTTGAACTCTTAAATATGTTGTTTTATCTGTTTTTGTGTCTTCACCCAGCAGTTCGTAGTCGAACCTAGATACATCCATCTAACTAGCTATTCAAAACGAGTTTATTGATGTTTCACCTTCAGGTGTGGATAAATTAGGCCAACTGCGAAGAAAAATTGCTTTGATTTGCCGAATGGACCAGCGGTGTCATTAGAATATGCCATATGGCGGTAATTCAAATGTATAAATGCGGCAGTTTTAGTCAAGACGGAAATATCTGATCAGATTTTCACGGTAGAGAAATTGTGCAGGCATTGTATAAAAAAACACACACACTACCAGTCATTGTGGCTAGTTGTACATTGAGTATAGTCTTGACCATAGCAAGGTGACAGATAACGAGATTACAGATTAAAAATAACACATTTATGCATGATTTCCAAATTGTTTATGTGAGTCATTATTTCTATAGAATCACTTGTTTATATACCTTTATATATTTATGATCATCTTTAGTCTACATCAAGAGTCTGCATTTTTGGTCCCAATAGATGGAAATATTAGGAGAAGTTTAGTGCGTACACACACACACACACACACACACACACACACACACACACACACACACACACACACACATATATATATATATATATATATATATATATATAGACAGACTGACGTCTATATTTATGTCTGTTTGTCTGAACTGCCACCCTTCTATCATCTCATATGTCTGGCGTTCTGTCTGTCTATCTGTCTGCTCTTACATACGTAAGCTATTCCATCAACTTTTAATTGTGCCTACTTGCACGTCTTGGAATGTTGATTAGTTGGTTGGTCGTCAGCGCACGGGAAATTGAAACGTGAACGCATCAAGCCCCGCGGTCACTCTGACCTATTTAGAAAAGTTGTATGTTCTTTGCAGGACGTTGCGATCTACCGCATGTTGATTGTTTAGGCACATTAACGTTCAGTAGTTTGTCATTGCTTTCTGAACGAGAAGTCAACTTGTAAGTCCAACTGACCGGTGTTGCGTCTTAACATGTCGGCCACGTAGAGTTAAACTCACTGTGAGGACAAAAAAAAAGAACTTAATATTACAGTACCAGATCTCAGTCACGTCCCGTACACATTGTACACACTCAGAAAATCCTGAAAAGACTCCATTGGGAGCTATTGAAAGAGCAGGACAGAACGGTGTAGAAAGGAGGTATCCCTGGGATCCCCAGATGGGCTAGCTCAGGGGTGGGCAAACTGTCGTAGGGGTTGCATTGATAAATATAAAGCTATTGCCGGGGCCGCATATATATAGCGTATATATATAACTTGATTTTCAACCATTGAAGACAGAATACAAGTCTGCAGAGCTCGCGCCTACCTCAGAGTTAACGCAAACACACAACACCCACTGCATAGTGAAATAATGAAGCTGAAGTGCAGCAGGTTAAAAAGAGGACGGTCGTGGATGGGTCAAGCCGAAGACATTCTTCAACAGGTGTGTTCACTTGAGGACTTAGAACATGGCGAGGTGTGGATACAAGTGCCAACAGATTTCTGCACATCCTTTTCAGTTTGCATTCAACTAGACAGAAAATGCAAACAAGACAACCCGACAGCTGTCGAGTCGGAAGTACAAGCGTTGATTTTCGAGAATTCGCTAGACGGTGATGCTGTCATTTACACAGATGGGTCGGTCGTCCGACATATGAGAAGCTCATGGGCCTTTACGGCTCAGGCCGGAGGGAGAATTGTGAAGGAGGACTCTGGTGCTTTTGCTGAGACCTAAGTGGCCTGACTATGGAAGTCATGGCAGTAAGTAAAGCAATAACATGGCACGAGGCACAGACATTCACTAAGGCATGTTTCCTTAGCGACTCAATGAACATGCTCCAGAGAATAGAGATGGGGGAGATCCGAAGAGAATGTTGCTGTCTCTGGAGCGGGCATGTGGGAGTACAAGGGAATGAGAGGGCTGACAAGCTCGCAGGTAACGCTACTGTGGAGGGCGGACGCACCATGGACCAGGCTGACATACTGTGAATCTACAACTATGGCCAGACTGCGAGAACAGCAAATTAAAAGAGGGGTGGCCAAACAAGAACACTACGCAGGAAACCAAAGAAGACTGATAAACCATCACAGAACTGGTGTCGTTAGCCGCTATACGCTGCGGGATTTGCTGAGGAAGGATCCGAGCACTTATGGACTGAATGGTTCGATGTGCAATGAGGATGATCTGTCGACTAACTAACTAACTAACTAACTAACTAACTAACTAACTAACTAACACACACACACACACACACACACACAAATATATATATATATATATATATATATATATATATATATATATATATATATATATATATATATATATATATATATATATATATATATATACATATATATATCTTCTTCTTCTTCAGCGTTCCGAGCCATTGAGGTTCTTTGCTGCAAATACAATCCGTCTCCATTCGTCTCTCTGGTGGACCTTCTCTTGCCAGTCGTTGATTCCAAGTGCTTGTAGGTCTGTACATGTATTATCTCTCCACCGCCTTCTTGGTCTACCTCGGGGTCTACGGTCATTTATTTCCTGAGTGTAAGCGAGTTTTGTTTCCCTATTATCTTCCATTCTTTCTATATGCCCCAGCCATTGTAGTCTATTAGCCTTCATGATACCAGTGATTAGCGGGGACTTAAACAGATCATAAATGTCTTTGTTACTTCTTCTTTTCCACTCTCCACTTTGTGTATCCCTAATGGGTCCAAAGATGCGTCTTACAATTTTGTTCTCAAAGGTTTGTAACAAGGCTTCGTCTCCTTTCGTTGTACTCCAGGTTTCAGAGCCATACAGCACAACTGGTCTGATCAGTGTTTTGTATATTGTGATTTTGGTGTTACGAGATAGCGCCTTTGATTTTAGTAGATGTTGTAGTGCATAGTATATCTTATTTCCAGAGTTGATTCTAGTTTGTATTTCTTCCCTTATGATGTTGGAGCAGTTGAAGATTGTACCCAGGTATTTGTATGTTTCCGTTCTTTTAATGGTCATATTATCTATTTGTATGTGGCCAGAGTTTCTAGCCATTCCGTCTCTTGAAATTACCATATATTCTGTCTTATCTTGGTTGATAACCAGCCCCATCTGTTGGGCTTTTTCCCTTTAAGTGAGTCAATATTTCCAATGTCTTTTGTTCACTTTGCCCTATAATATCTATATCATCTGCATAACCAAGCAGCTTGGATGTTCCTCCAATATCACATTCCTCCTTTACCTTCCTTACAACTTTCTCTAGAGCCAGATTGAAGAGTAGCGGCGATAGTGCATCACCCTGTTTCAAGCCAGATGTTATTTGGAAGGGGTCTGATTTCCTGCCTTTATATGTTACTATATTATAAGTATCTTCCATGCATAGTCTGGTCATGTTGATTAACTTCCTTGGTATTCCAAATTCCTGCATAGCATTCCATAGACTATTCCTATGGACACTATCATAAGCCTTTTTAAAATCCACAAAAATGTTATGGAGATCTCTTTTATATTCCCAATGTTTCTCGGCTATTTGTCGTAAGATAAATATCTGATCTATTGTTGATCTGTTTTGTCTAAAACCCGCCTGGTAGTCACCTAATATGTCTTCTGAATATGGTTTTAGTCTATTTAGTAATACTGCGGATAGTATCTTATAGCTTGTGGACAGTAGTGATATTCCTCTATAATTTCCACATTGGAACTTGTCTCCTTTCTTAAAGATAGGTATCAATAATGACTCTTTCCAGTCATGGGGTAATTCTTCTGTCCTCCAGATTTTTATTATTAGTTCGTATAGCTTTAGATGTAATGCATGGCCACCTGCCTTTATAAATTCAGCAGCAATTCCATCAGTCCCAGTTGCCTTATTGTTTTTAAGTCGTGTGATTACATATAGGATTTCTTCAAATGTAGGTTCTTCAATTTGTGGTTCGCATGTTAGAACCTCTTCCTGTGGGAAAATGTTACTTGGAGCTTCACAATTTAGTAATTCAATAAAATATTCTTTCCATGTGTTGCACATTTCCTCATTGGTATTTATCATATTCCCATTTTTGTCTTTTAAACCATATGTGTTTTGTTGGTGCCCTCGTTTCATTGACTTCAGTTCTTTAAAAAATTTTCTGGATTCATTTTTCTGGTGATTAGTTTCCATATCTTTGATTATATTACTCATATATTCTCGCTTCTGCTGTCTGACTATTTTTGTAGCCTCTTTACATTCATTTCTATAATGCTCTTCCTTTTGGATGTTATTGATGTCATTTAACCATACATGTCTGGCATTCTTCTTCCTAATGACTGCTTCTTCACATTTTTGATTGAACCATCTGTTCTTTCTATGCGTGGTTAACACACCGAGACATTCTTCTGCGGTAGACTGAATTGTATTCTTGATGTTCAACCAAGTTTGGTCAACGCTTTCCTCCAAAGGGTTTTGCAGAGTTTCAAGTTTACATTTTATTTCATCTGTAAATTTCTCTTTGACTGTAATGTCTTGCAGTTTTTCTCTGTTATATGTTGGGTGTAATCTTTGTAATTTAGTATAGAAAGCTCTCTTAAGTTTTATTTTAAATTTTGCTCCAACGAGGAAGTGGTCACTGTGGCACTCAGCTCCTCTATAACTTCTGACTTGCTGTATGTTTGATGCATTTCTGTTGTTAATTAAAATGTGATCTATTTGATTATAGGTTCTCTTGTCACATGATTTCCAAGTTTGTTTGTGTATATCCTTTCTTTGTAGTCTGGTACTGCTAATCTGCAGTCCTTTGGCTTCTGCCAGGTTGATGACTCTCCATCCATTATCATTTGAAGTTGTATGTAGGCTTTCCATACCGGCCACTTTTTTATTAGTTTGCTCTCTACCTATTTTTGCATTGAAGTCTCCCAGCACAATCAGGATGTCCTGTTTGGGGGTTTCTTCTATGACATCTTCCAGATCATTATAAAAGTCTTCTTTAATATCATCTTCTTTCTCTTCAGTAGGTGCATGTACATTAATCATCGTTATATTTTTCCATTTACCTTTTATTCGTAATTTACTAATCCTGTCATTAAAAGCTTTAAAGTTTAAAACGTTCCCCCTAACTCTTTTTTGATGACAAATCCTGTTCCTAATTCATGTTTATTTTGGGTGTTTCCTCCATATATTATAATCATTCCATTTTGCTCTTAAGTACCCTCTCCTGGCCACCTTATTTCTTGAATTGCTGTTATATCCATTTGATATTAACCCAGCTCCCGGGTTAGTTCTTCGGCCGCTCCAGCTCGATATAGTGTCCGTACATTCCATGTTCCAAATCTCAAAAGTCCTTTAACGTTCCAAGGTCGTTGTCCAGATAAGTCAGTCCGATATCGAGGCTCATGTATTTGTTTCGTAACAAAGAAAGGTTTTTACAAAGGTGGGGATGTTAACCCCACGCTTCAACCCCCAACCTGGAGGACCAGGGTGTTTCTCTTTGTCTGTTCTCTACCCTTTGACCTGTCCGGCTTGGGAGGCCCTGCTGGTAGCTACGCTACCGCCGGCATAGCTCTCAGGGTCATTGAGAAACTCAAGCTCCCCCACCACGACAAGGTGGAAACATATATATATTATATATATATATTGTCGCATGTTTGCGCACTCCGTCTTATTCACATCTGCACATCACAACTTCAAAACACACTTCTCACTAAAGCTTTGCACTAGGGAGAATTGGAATGCTAGGAATTAGCGTCAACATTATTAATAGCTGTGACACCCAATGATGGACAGATCATGTGGTCTAAGCCTGTTCTATTCATTGGTTAATCTAGAATAATCGCGTCGCCCGCGAAATGTTTTGGGTCCAGCGACGCTAACTTTCAGCACATGCAGATCGACCGGCAAAGCATCCAGATGTGGTTTAGGTCTCTGTATGTCCCTCATCCTGATTCAGAAGGAAAGCTTCAGACGAAATTATGCCTGAGTTTGTTTATTTCTGAGTCAGGTAAAGCTTTAAGTATGAGAGTGTGTGTGTGTAAGTTCCGGCACGAATATATATATATATATATATATATATATATATATATATATATATATATATATATATATATATATATATATATATATATATATATATATATATATATATATATATTCTTCTATTAGAAGATAGCCACCAACTTTCAACCAGTCCCAAGATGGCTACTCTCTGCCAGCGCTGATGTAGATATCTGACGCCCTCTATCTTTCGTTTCCAGAAGAGTTGCTGTACAATCAATATGTCTTAAGCTGTGAAAAGAGGCACTTAAGCCCATACTGCTACTCCTAAACTACTAGCTGTCTGACTGCGTTCAGAGCAGGTTAGTACAGGATAAACTATGATCTGTGTGCTCTAGGTGTCGCCTTAGTTGCAATCCACAGCGAACCGCCAACACACGCGAATGTGAGAAGGAGGAATTAAAGACTCTACCTCTTATCTTATATGTTCGTGGCGTGAAGACAGAATGTGTGTGTAACTGTTTAGCATCCATGACTGGTCCAGCATTTATACTGCTGTGATTTATTCGATTTATGTGATTATGTGATTTATACAAGTAAATGGGAATATTCTTCAACAAGTGAGCAGGTACAATTATCTCGGAACAGTAATAACATCTGATGGGAGATGCCTTGAAGAGATTAGAACAAGAATCGCCATGGCAAAAGTAGCCTTTAGCAAGATGAAAAACATATTGACCAATAAAAAGATGTCAATTGAAACGAGAAAAAGAGTGTTGAGATGCTACATTGAACCTGTACTTTTGTATGGATGTGAAGCGTGGACAATGAAAAACATCTGATGGCTGTAGAGATGTGATTTCTGAGGAAAATGCAAAGAATACCATGGACAGCCAGAAAGACCAATGAACAAGTCCTTCTAGAAACAAATGAAGATCGTAAATTGATTAGAGAAATTAGACGTAGACAGTCAAAAATTTTTGGGCATGTTATGAGAAGAAATGGATTGGAGAATTTGGTGACAGCTGGTAAGATCGAGGGGAACAGACAAAGGGGAAGACCTAGAAGCAAGTACCTGGATGGCTTGGCCTTGTGGCATGGTCGAGACAGAAACACGGAGCTGATCCACGACTCTGGTGATCGAGTGAGATGGCAGAACATGACCGCCCACGCTTACCGGCATGGCACATGATGGATGGATGGATTTATTCGAACAAGCATTTAGCACTCTGACGAACCACAGTCCAGCTAACAGCCCAACACCGGCACTCAAGTGGACGAATAAAAGAAGAATGGTGTTAGTGTGAAAGAATGAGTACAATGTGTTGTCTCATCTTTCTTTCACTCTGTATATATACATATATATATATGTTATGGAATGAGAGGCAGTGTAAATCCTCATAAGGAACATTTCACATAGACCTCCACATTCATACCAATTATATGTTACTTATATTAACTTTAGAGTGAAATATTTAATGTATGTTTCTTTACATTATTACTTTGATGCAACATGTGGAATGTAGTTGATTAAACCATCACCCTGTTTGACGGAGTAAGTAAAGGACACAATATGCTTTCATGCATAAGCACTTCTAAACTGTCAGGGGGAAATATCACCCCAGTGTCAGAAGAAGTAAGTAAAGGAAATGACAGAATAGGTGAGAGGGTATAAACAGGAAAGTATCCAGGCAGACTAAAACAATGGTGGCAGCACTGATTGGTAACATGAGTTAATATGTATGAGATGAACAATCATCCTATTCTGTTCCATTACTATGTAGGGATCAGATATGCTGGGTACATCTCATCATTTACTCTCCATCATTCTTTTCTAGCCTTGTCAGTCACTGTGTCTGTGTCCTCTGTGAGAACATCAGCCAACAGGCCACTATGTACAAATGCAGTAAAAGAAAGCTTGCCCAATATAATTGCTGATGTCTAATGCCAGTACAAGGAGACACACTGTAGCTCTTAACTTGTAGGTACTTCCTGAATCTGCTACCTTCTGTAACTCATGTCTGTAAACCCTTTTCATTCTTTTCCACTGGAGAATTATCATCCTTTGGCTAGATATAAATGTGTTCACCATGTTTATCCACCTCAGGTGAGGATGGCGGTGTTCGCAGATTGTCATGATCCAGAGTTGCAGATCATTGTCCAATAATGTACCATGGGACTGCAAATCATGAGCTGTTCAGTAAGAATTAGGTGCACAAGAGATCTGTTGTCAGGAGTTTATCTGATCAAAAGAGTCTTCATTGAACTGTGCCCAAAACTGAGCTTTGCTTCATGGAGAAGTGACATAATCTGATTAAAAATACTTTTATAAGATCATGTGGATCAATTTTATAATTCACAAGAGACTTGCAAATTACTAATTTAAAGCTGAAGTCTGATAGACAATTTCATACGAAAGAACTGTTATCATAAGTTATTCATTCCAGAAAGTTCTCCGGAATATGTGTAGATTTGTTTATTCCAAATCACTTACAGATTCATGGAAATTTCACAAAAAAGAACAGTGTTATAGTGCAGAGACATTGTTAGAGGGTCCAGAGTGGTCCAGTGATGAAATGCCAGAACAACAATAGATCTTTTGAGGAGTTCTAATCTCCATTGTGTTTTTGGAACCTGATCCTGTAGACTAATATGTTTGTTCATATGTCATAATGCATCACTGGTTACTTCCACGGGTTTATATTTTGATTAATAAACAAAATTAACTGTTCCTGCATTCTTCTGTCAAATATATTGTGGTGTGACAAAACATTTTATTATCTATGTGTTTAGTTAGTGAAACTACTTCACATAAAGGTAGTATCTGGAACTACAGGTGACTGGGTAAACACTAATAGACAGCTAAATTATGTCCTATTTTAATCTCCCAGGTTCCAGGTTACTCAGAAAAGGGAACTTTACATTTTATTAATTCCTGTGACCATTTCACCTAAATGGGAAAATGATCATAGGTGGGGGACTCTCGAGCTAATTAAGTTTCCTTTTTCGGGAAGGAAGATTTTGGAGGGAAGAAATTAATTTTCCTGGGAAAACTCCTAGATTTCCAGAGCTATTATGCGTCACGTTGGCTTCCAAGAACCCATCCTCTCCAAATGAAATCAGTCCCACCCTCATAGCTTTACTTCATTGTGGGGTAAGTCAGAGTGAGTACTGCTTCCAACTCCCAACATGTCATATATATATATATATATATATATATATATATATATATATATATATATATATATATATATATATATATATATATATATATATATATATATATATATAGAGAGAGAGAGAGAGAGAGAGAGAAATAGAGAGAGAGCAGAATTGGGCGGGCAAAATTAAATGAAGAGTATCTTATGCAATAAGTTGCTATAAATGAATGTAAGAGAGTGCTAAAATGTTATATAGAACCAGTTTTGCTGTATGGCAGCGAATCTTGGAGTGTAAATGAACAAAGTAGGAAGAACTTATAAGCAACGGAGATGTGGTTTTTAAAACGAATGTTGCTAATTCCTTGGACTGCCAGAGTAACTAACAATGATTGCCTGAAAGAGGCTAATGAAACTAGAACACTATATACAACAATAAGGAAGAGACAAACAGCTTTCTTTGGTCATGTGATGAGAAGAGAGGCATTGAAGAACATCGTGACAACTGGAAAGATCGAGGGGAAGAGAGGCAGAGGCAGACCAAGACAAATGATGCTGGACGGATTGAGATGATGGCATGGAGGAATATCATCAGCAGAGTTGATCCACAACACCAAAGACCGATATCTGTGGAGAGCCATGAACGCCTACGCCAGCCGGCACGGCACTTGATGATGATGATGATGATGATGATATATATATATATATATATATATATATATATATATATATATATATATATATATATATATATATATATATATATATATATATATATATATATATATATAATGTTCATTTTGTTTACAGCAACCTATCATAATAAGTAATTATTAATTATTTATAGGTCATTAAGCAGTATAAATAACTAATTATTGTAATTTTATTTTACCTATACACTTATACATTATATTTGACAATATGGACAAAAACTTTTACTAATTTGTTAACAAGATGTTATAACTTGCTATTATAACACATATTCTTTATTATCTATCAATGACTTTGATTTAGACACAAACCGATTACATCAGGGGGGCCAACCTTTTCATCAGGCGGGCCAAATTTCAGTAATAATATTTCCTGCCGGGCCACGCACCTAATTTTTTTGTTTGTTTATTTTTTGTTAATTAAAGTAAACAAGCAAGCGTGCTACAGCTTCGACCACATCGTAGGTCCCCACTCCGCGGGCCACAACATGACTTCCGGCGGGCCGCATGCGGCCCGCGGGCCTCTTGTTGGCCACCCCTGGACTACATTGTCACTATAATTGTTGATTTCTCATGAGATGTATGTAACTGCTTGCACTTTTTGACAAAGTCATGCTGAGGATCGTTGGTGGTATGATATATATTTTAGCCACATGTGCGAAAATACCAGGTACAAGAAAATCGGGAAGACATATAAAGATGTGCGTGGGTAGGTTAAGCAGAGGGAAACAAATAAGAATACCACCTACATTAACTCCATGCACCTATCAGATAACAGAGAGGATTAACAGCCATGTTTGGCAATGTTTGCTCTGAACCTGGCAGCTGAAGAAAAAGGACAACAAAATCACACAATGGAAGTTAACATACATATAGTATAGGTGTAACGTGCTCCCCTGCTACAGTAACCGTATTGTGGACTGCAGGTCAGGAGGTCACCTATGTTTGATTGGTAATTGGTAAGACGACTGTAATCACCACGGAAACAGACAGTGAATCAAATCTAGTGTTGTGTGCCTTCAACACTAATAGACGAAGATTACAGATATCGCGGAACATGAGGCTCATCTTATGCTTTATGTATTCAACGCTTATGTAAGAAGATGACTAGTGTTACGAACAAGCACCATGAGACTTGGCGATATATTGTCACATTAGCCACACAGCTACTATGTGACAGGGGCTCATGTTACCGAACCACCGCTGGTGAACTTTCCAATCATACTGTACAAGAAACTTGAATAACACACACTAGAGCACTTTCTAACAATATTTTTATTCAGACAACGCTCTGAATTTCAAGCATGGTCTTTTCATTTCAGGTTACCAAATCAATGACGCTGCCTGAAATAGTTACAATTATTATTACACAGACTACAAGGTGACGATCCAATCTTTGACAGCGTCAGTATGCATTGCTGCTTAGTTGACTTTTGACTTGATGAAATTAACATACATTTGCATTAACCAAGGTCGATGTGTGGTTCAGAAGCCGATGATGTGTTCTAATAATAAGTAGGTGTGGTACTGTTACCGCTAGCACATCTGTCCTGGTAGGAGGTGTAATCAGTGTAGGAATACAACACACCGTTGGGATAAGATCCGTCTCCCCTGGTTGCCTCATAGCTGCCGCTGGAGGGTAATGCGTCGTTGAAAATTAAATTAGCCTTTTGTGAGAGAACATAGGTCACATTAGATTATAAACTACGTGTCAAACTTATAACTAAACAGAGTTTAACGGGATATAATATACGTTGTTAAATAAGTAACTGGAGAGAACATACGTCACATTAGATTATAAACTACGTGTCCAACTTACATCTAGAGAGAGTTCAACGGGATATAATATACGTTGTTAATTAAGTAAATGGAGGTCAGCATGGCCGAATAGATAAGAGAGTTCGTTCTTAAACATCAAGTGCGCTGATGCCGAGATAACGGGTTCAACCCCTAAGCCGGTCAGTTGAACTAAAATATTGACTTCTGGTCCTTTACTCGGAGACCGCCCGTGTGTTGTCGGGGCCCATACGGGGCGAGCAAAGAATAGTAACACTGTTGCCTACCATGCACGTTGTAAGAGGCGACAAAGGAGACTATGGTCCCATCACCCTGCTACTGAGTGAGTGCGTGGCGCGACACTGTCAGCTGTGAATTTCGCGTAGAATGCTTTTGCATCTCTCTTCGGTTGCTTTTCGCGTGAACTGCATGTTCGGAACGATAACGGCCGGCTGTTGCTTGATTGACTGGTTTGCCTTTTCTGTTCACGAGTGCATTTTTCAGAGGACTCCTGACATTCGTCGCTGTAGCTACGGAGTTCGTGCTTTGTGCGGCTCTTTCGGTGGGTCTCCCTGCAGAAAGAGACCAAGCTATATGGGATAAAACCCCGGTCAATGAAGTCTTTCTGGTGACTGCCGTTTTTATCGATGATGAACCGTATTTTTCGTGGAGGACTTTTGTGTTGGCATTCTGGCGGCGGCATTTTGCACAGTGTACCTGTGCGGGCTGTTGGCTTGCCGACACTCCTGTCTATTCCATTGTTAACATTGGGCAGTGAGGAGCATTGTGTGATATTCACTGGCACAGAAACGGAGCAATATGGGGACGACCCGTTGCCGTGAAGTTGGAACCACGACTAACTAACTAATTAATTAACTACT
>JACEFZ010007405.1:0-15000 GCA_014155875.1 Cepaea nemoralis
AAATTTTAAAATTTTCCCTTTCATGAGTTAATTTGGTTTTAACAATTAAACACATAACCAATCTCAATAGATCTTGACAACTGGTGTACACACATAAGATGGTGAATCACAGATAGGTTGAACCAATAATCAACATAAGATCAGTGACAGTTAATATTTATTGAATGGGCCTGTGTCTTCTGGCCTGTTATTCATTTTCTATGTTGGTTTATACAAGATAATTTAGAAAAATGCACATAGGACCAATGTCACAGACCATCAACAAACAAGCATCAATACATGAGATGTCAATAAGAGTTGAAACATGGTATACATTTGAATGTTGTACATGTTAAGTGTGAAGATGATGAATCTATAATTAGTATCAGTTCTTGAAAACTGAGTGTTGTGTGTTTTCTTTCCAAGAAAGTGATACCCTTATGATTTGGAGAATTAGGATAGGCCTGGGTACATTGACTGATAGATCCACTTCAGGTCTGCCCGTGTAGCTCCTCTGAAGGCCTCCCCATACTCTGCTCATGGCCAAGTCATCCTCCATCTCAAGTGCGGTTCATCTCTTTCTCTCTGTGGTCTGGTATAGTTGTTGGCCAGTTGGTTGCCAATTGGATGTCCATTGGTTGCCAATGGGTTGCCACCAAGATTTCACTGTGTAAGATTCACATAAACATATACAATCTTCCCAATACAATATTCTAGAAGTAGGTCGGAAGAAATCTAAATTCCTGAAGTAGGAACTAGTTCCCCTCCCTTCCTCATTTCTCTAATCTAGTGTTGCGTTAATTTGGGGTGGTCAGAGTTTATCACACTGTGTACGCCTTGTATCAACTGGTTCCTGCTGTATGTAAGTTCTCATTGGACCTGGGGTCAGTGAGACGTGTACAGCAAGACAGTGACAAGAGTGAGGAAGTGTCAAGATGCATGTAAATAAATGACATACATTTATAACATTTCTATCACTCAATTGTGTTTGTAGTGTGTATAAATGATTCTCTGTGTTTTCCCAATTAACCAACTTCTTCTTCTTCTGTGTATAATAGCTCCTCTCCCATTATCTGTTGTTGTTGTGGTGTTGCGTGTTGAGTTGTGGGTGGTTGTGTTTGTTAAGTTGTGTTGAGTAATGAGTTAAGTCAACTTCTGGTGGTGGAGTTCCGCGAAGCACAACTTTTCTGATGTAATGCAGTTCATAAGTGCCCTTATCTAATTAAACTTGTGACATAAATATAAATATTTATTCCATCAAACCCTATGTATTCAATAGATGAAGCAGAAAGGAAAGATTGATTTCTCTTTCAGCTTTCTAGATCGTAAATAGGCATAGATAAGTCTGTTTTAGAACAAGGCACTTTTTCTAGTACACAAACTGTCATTTTAGCTGTAGATAGTGATAACATTTTTAGCAGTGTTTCTGACGAAATGCACAAGATTGCTTTAGAATCATCACTTCGTACAGTTGTTTAGAATAGAATGTAGTATTATTATGCACTTCTTAAAGTTAATAATTATCTTTAAGAATATCAGAGATTGCAGTATTCGAAAAGAGTATTAGATTGTCAGTTTGCCCGGGAATCGGCTCTGCGTCGTCAGAATGGAACAGTCAAACATTTTTCACTTCAGAAGTTTTAATTTAAAATAATATATTTCAATTGACATTACAAACACTTGGTACCATTCCTGGGCCTTTGATACATCTGGTCATCAGTTCAATCTAAGGACTAACAAGCTCACCTGGGATACAGACATTCTGCCTTCCCTATTTGAAAATCGGTCACACTAGCTTTCACGTCTGTTCAACAGGCATGTTTTAGGAAGAGTGCGCGATTAACATATTCTAAACAGGCGTTTCGCGCGGAAGCGGTGTCACATGTCTGTTTTGTCCAATGATCTCCTGAGCTTGGGCTGATGAAATGTTTCCTAGAATTGACGTCATCTGTCACTTGTTCCAGTTCCAGTTTTGATGTTGCATTAAGTTTTAAAGGTTTGGTTTCAGTTTGCGTTAGCAAAGTCCATTGTTTTATATTTTCTCCTCTTCTTGGCTTGAATTCTTGTCAACTGAATAATGGTGGTTAGCGATTATGCCACATGGACCCACCCCAGATTGTTCTACGGTATGAAACTATGTTTCCAACATTTTCTGTTATCAAGCTGTTCCCATTTTTTCCTCCCTTGTATTCTCTTTTGCATCTGATTGACCTGGTTCATCAGGCACTGGGTGTCGACTCAGGAAGTCCGCTCCCACATTCATTTTCCCAGGAACGTATTCAACCTGGAACGAGTAATGTTGAAGAAGCAGCGACCACATCATAAGTCGGGCATTCAGAATTTTGGATGCTGCGAGAAACATGAGTGGTTGATGGTCACATTGCACTGTGAAGTGTTTGCCATATAGGTATGCTTGAAATTTCTGTACACTCCATACGAGCGCAAGACATTCTCTCTCGATAGTACTGTAATTTCTCTCTGCTGCATTTAATTTCCTGCTAGCATAGGCTACAGGGAATAGCTCTGATGGTACATCTCCCTTTCTCTGCAACAACGTTGCCCCAATTCCTATATTACTGGCATCGGTGCGCAGAAGGAATGGTTGGTCGAATTCTGGTAGATGTAAGACTGGATGAGCAGTTAATGCCTGCTTTAGTGCTGTGAAAGCTCTCTCACAGTCAGCTGACCAAGTGACTTTCTCTGGTTTCCCCTTTTTGGTAAGATCCGTTAAAGGTGCTGACAGAGTATTGAAGTCCTTGATGTATTTTTGATATAATCCACATAAGGATACAAATGATCTTACATCCTTCTTTGTTTCTGGACGAGGTGCTCTCTGGAGTTTGTCCACATTTCCCTCTTGTGGAGTTATCAGTCCATGAGATATCTTATGACCTAGAAAGTCCAGTTCTTGGAATCCTATTTGACACTTCTTTGGTCTAGCCGTCAATCCAGTTTCTCTGAGGCGCCTGAACAAAGGATGCAGTGTTTCTACATGCTCTTCAAATGTTTCAGTTGCGATCAGGATGTCATCCATGAAGTGACTGATATCTGGATGCTGTAGTGGGTCAAGTAATTTTCTTATCATACGTGTAAAAACGCTGGGAGCATTACTTAATCCGAATGGAAGAACGTTGAACTCATAGTGTCCTCCAGGCGTACTGAAAGCTAACAATGGTCTAACTTTCGATTTTACAGGAATCTGATAATATCCCTTACTGAGATCAATCCAAGTAAAGTATTTAGCTCGGTTGAGTGCTGTGGAGAGTTTATTCTGATCAGGCAGAGGTTCTGCTTGGAATTCAGTAATAGCATTGAGCTGTCGATAATCGATGCACAATCTATGTTCTCCACTTGGCTTTCTCAATAAGACGACGCTAGCACTGTAAGGTGATTCAGATGGTGAGATTATCTCTGCGGTGAGCAGCTGTTGTATTTCTTCCTCTGAAGTCTTTTGCTTCGCATAAGGAACTGGGTAAGTCTTGACTCGCACAGGCACTGTGTCATTTAACTTCATGTCAAATTCCTCCAAATCAGTTCTTCCTGGCTTATCAGTAAGTACTTCTGCATACTTTGCCATAAGTTCCCTAATCTGCTTTTGCTGGTCCTTTGTTAAGTTGAGATTGATTTCCACGTCCTTAAAGGTCTCTTTGGCTTGCAGTTGGCACTCGACTCCCATTGTTGATCCTTCTTCGACTTCAGTAACCACACTCATGGCCATCAGATGTGCAGGTTAGGTGGTTGAGGGTCTTTCATGAAACTTCTTCAAGAGGTTTATGTGAAATACTTTCATCTTGCCTTTGACTGAAATTCTGTAGTTGGTACGTGAGATCTTCTCCGTCACTACATAAGGTCCTCTCCATCCGATTTGCAGCTTATTCTGACTGGTTGGAAGCAGCAACATCACCTTCTCTCCTACCTCTAACTCTCTATCCTTTGCCTTGCGGTTGAAATTACGAGCAATTCTTCGTCTGGCTTGACGTAGATTGACATTCGCTTGTTTCCAACTGTGTTGTAAACGATTTTTCAACTCGGCAACATATGTAGATGCAGTCACGACTGTATCATCTGTAGTATTATCGGTCCAGGTTCGAAGTAACGCCTCCAGTGGTCCTTTGATCGGTCGTCCAAACAACAGTGTGGCTGGAGGGCGAGTCAATAAGAAAGTCACACAGTTCTGTGGGATGGCAGGTAAATGTAAGTGATGTTTTCTACAGGTGACAGGAACATCGGACTTTATATTCCCGTTTGTCAGGTGGCGCTAGGTGTCTCATGCGCATGCGCAGCGCATAAACAAAATGGCGACTGTCCTAACGAAGTGTGCAACGAAAGAGCAACGTGTTGTTGTGCGGTTTTTTTTTTTGGGGGGGGGGGGGGCAAAAGGACTGCCTGCAAAGGACATTCAGAAGGAAATGCTTCCTGTTTATGCTGACAAATGTTTGTCCCGTAAAGCGGTGCATGGCTGGGTAGAAATATTTCCTCAAGGACGCGAATGACGCCGAAGTTGAATGTGAAGTGAAAACGTGGTTTAGAAAACAGAGAACGCAGTTCTATGCAGCCGGTTTGGGAGAACTGATAAAACGATGGGATAAGTGCATCAATATTGGTGGAAATTAGGTTGAGAAATAAAGGGACAATGTAAGTATAAAAATAAACTGGTTTCAAGTTATCATATTTAGTTATTTTTCTACAGCCATTTGTGACTTATTTATTGATGTTCCCTCGTAAATGGACCAGTAAATATATTGGGAAGAAAAAAACCACCAAGCTGATATTAACCACATCACCAAAAGAACACCTATTAGTCAAGATAAATATGCGGATAGTACAATGTACAAACTAAGCTTCAAAGCATGTAAAGGGGTACTTTAATAACATTGTGAGAACCTCTGGGGCCTTGTATGACACGCCCAGCTGGCAAATTTTAAAAAAGCGTAAGTATAATATCACCATCCCGAAGCATGCACAGCATTTGTAGTTCTGATTAACATCCCTGTATTCCTCGGTAACACGGGGTTGCGTTATGCTTGTGGTATCAGTTAGATTTCACTGTATCAAAGTAATTCAAAGTACTCGAACTTACACCAATCACGAACATCGTGTAAATATAAGAAAGATACTGCTTCAAGATAAATCTGTTGTAAAAATAGCCATAAATTGAAACTGTTGTTTAACACGAAGATTCTGTAACTGGTTTGGCAGTGGGTATTTGTCACCATGGTATCCTATTTAAGTATTATAGGTACTTGGTATCTCGGTGAGTATTCACATTTTGTTCATTCATCCTTCCTTTCATCCATCCATCTATCCATCCATCCATCTCATCATCATCATGTGCCCTACCAGCTGGCGTAGGCGTTCATGACTCTCCACAGTTCTCGGTCTTTGGTGTTCGGAATCAATTCTACTGATGATTTTCCTCATGTCACCGTCTCAATCCACCCAGCATCATTTCGTATGGTCTGCCTCTGCCTCTTTGCCCATTGATCTTTCTAGTTGTCACGACATTTTACAGTGCCTCTTCTCATTACATGACCAGAGAAAGCTGCTTGTCTCTTTCTTATTGTTGTATATAATGTTCCAGTTCCATTAGCCTTTTTCAAGGAATTGTTTTAGTTACCCTGACAGCCCAAGGGATTGGCAACATTTGTCTCAGTAACAAATTCTCCGTTGCTTTCAAGTTCTTCTTAGTGTGTTCATTTACTCTCCAAGATTCACTGGCATACAGCAAAGCAGTCTCTCTCTATCTCTCTCTCTCTCTCTCTCTTTCTCTCTCTCTCTCTCTCTCTCTCTCTCTCTCTCTCTCTCTCTCTCTCTCTATCTGTGTGTGTCTGTGTGTGTGCATTATCCACCTGTCCATGTATCCATCCTTCGTGTACTGTCTCTATTCTTCTATCCATGCATGCATTCGAGTATAATTACATATGCATAAATTGGAAGCCGCTTAAGGCGATCTCGGATGTGGCGAATTTCTGTTATGAAGAACAATATTGTAGTGTACGTTGTAAATGCATTACTATGCTTGAAATCTTATAAGAGGAATTTCTAATAAGAATAACTATTTCTTGGGTCCCATGTGAGTTCGCCATATCAGGTCTTCACTGTATATACAAACACCCACAGCACACACATACATACGATCCGAACCCTATAGGCCCCAGGGCCAGGCGCAGACCACACCTTGTAGACCTTGAACTGATTTAAAGCCGAAGGATAATACATCATCACATGTGACCTTCCATTTGGGCAGAAGAACGATATATCGCCAACATAGGGTCATCGTGTTAGTTGTGTTTCGTCGTGGCATCTTTGGTAATTTCAATATTCAGTTAATTTAATTTTACGTTATAGTATTTGTTTATTTGATTATCTACAATGTTTCGTCCAAATCTATAAGCTTATACTTTTTTGTTTGTCACTGAATCAGTTAAATTCACTAAGAGAATACATTATTTTGAATGTGTGATATTTCTTTTCTTTTCTTTTATTTTCAGTTCTTGTGGCTGGTAAATCAATGATAATGGCGATACCCAGGTCAATGGTTTACCGCTCCTTCACTCAGGTCGAGGGACCTAGTCTAGGACCGAAACGATTAGGTGAAAGCTGGACATCATCTTCTAAACTCTCATGTGCCAGAAGATGCATGGAGAAATACGACAACTGCTGGAGCTTCTTGTACAATTCATCTACAAGGCTCTGCACGCCAGGGTCCAGTTTTGACCCCCAGCAACCACTGCCAACTGTTGAAGAGGGACATCTCTACAACAGTTTGTCGTGCAACTCCAGTTTTTTCCAAATGTACAGACAACACAAGACAACAGCTTGTGTGGCCGAATTAACGTCTGCAAATTACAATGACGCTTATGAAAACTGCCGTTCTTTTGGCGGTGTTCTAATGTCCGTGAGAACAGACGATAAAATGAATATCTTGCTGACAATTGCGGATCCCAGCGACTCCTGGGTGGGTTGTGATGATCTAGACAACGACGGGGTCTTCACATGGAGAGATAACAATGAGGTTCTAAGCGAAGATGAGATTCTGATGTTTTTCGTGAGCAGGCCCACCAGTCAGTGTGTCAATTATGATTATCTGGATAGGCAGCTAACCAGTAATGATTGCTCGTTTTCTATGAGTTACTTCTGTGAAATTCCACTTCCTTGAGGGGTATTACTGCGGTAGTTTTTGTTTCATGTTCAGTTAAATGATCGAACACTCACGCACCTTGCCGTTTGACATTATTACATTGTGCTTTTTTAAAAAAAAAAAAAGGCATATTAACAACAATCCATGGCGGTAAAGTATAAGACTGAGTAGACTAATTCACGTGGTAAATGTTCGTCAACAATGAATGCACGTGAACACTTCGTCATTTCCACCATCACGCACCATCTTAGGTTTCAGACGATAAGGGTCTGACCAGGTTCTTGGTGTTCTGAATCAGTTCTTTTGTTGATATTCCTCCATGCCATCGTCTCATTCCATCCGGCATTGTGTCTCGCGGCTTTCCTGTGTCTGCTCTACCACAGATCTTGCAAAAAGTTACGATGTTTATCAATGTCTTTCTTCTCATTACACGACGAAACAACATTGTTCGTCTCTTTATTACAATCGATTATATTTTCCCCTCAATCTCGCCAGTTGTCACAAAGTTCTCTAGTTTATGTCTTCTCATAATGTGCCCACAAATGTGAATACAATTAGCGAAACTGCGGTAAAGCTGTGGAAATATAAACAATATAAAATAACACAAAGTAATGCAGCTTTACAGAACAGAATTACGAAAAATACAGGACGTTACGGTGACTAGCCTTCATCAGCAAATAAATACATAAACACAACACAACATATAGTCATGGAGAAGACCCTTCAGTGATTACATTAAGGTATAAGAACGGGATGAGAAGAATTAAAGGATGAAAAGAAGATGAGAATAGTATAGAGAAAATAAAAATTCATCATCATCATCAAGTGCCGTGCCGGCTGGCGTAGGCGTTCATGGCTCTCCATAGATCTCGGTCTTTGGTTTTCTGGATCAACTCTGCTGCTGATATTCCTCCATGCCACCGTCTCAATCCATCCAGCATCACTTCTCTTGATCTACCTCTGCCTCTCTTCCCCTCGATCTTTCCAGTTGTTACGATGTTCTCCAATGCCTCTCTTCTCATCACATGACCGAGGAAAGCTGTTTGTCTCTGTCTTATTGTTGTATATAATGTTCTAGTTTCATTAGCCTGTTTCAGGCAGTCGTCGTTAGTTACTCTGGCAGTCCAAGGAATTCGCAACATTCGTCTCAGGAACCACATCTCTGTTGCTTCTAATTTCTTCTTAATTTGTTCATTTACATTCCAAGATTCACTGCCATACAGCAAAACTGGTTCTACATAGCATTTCAGCACTCTCTTTCTTACATTCAGTGATAGTGACTTATTGCATAAGATACTCTTCATTTTCTGAAATGCGGCTTTTGTCTGCCCTATTCTGCTCCTAATCTCTGTTGTACATCTTCCATCTGATGTTATAAATGCCCCTAGGTATCTAAAATTATCAACTTGGTTAAGGATTTTCCCTTCTATTTCTATGTCACATTTTGGTGTCACCATTTTCTTTGATATTACCATTGTTACTGTTTTCTTGATATTCAAGGAGAGTCCTTTCCTTGCACTCTCTGTTACTACAACGTCTAATAATTGTTGTAGGTCTGTTGAATTATCCGCCACCAATACTGTGTCATCTGCATAGCGTATATTATTTATATTATAACCTCCAACTAGTATTCCTGGCATCTCTTTGATCTCTCTCATTATTACTTCGCTATACAGGGAGAAAAGATCTGGTGACAAGACACACCCTTGTCGTACTCCTAGCTTTATCTGTTCGTAACTACCCTCTTTATTTCCCATTTTAATTGCTGCTACTTGGTTCCAGTAAATATTCTTTATTATTCTTAAATCTTTTCCATCAGTGTTGATATCTTCCAACATTTTAATCAGTTCATCATGTTTTACTTTATCAAATGCCTTAGTATAATCTATGAAGCACAAATATATGTCTCTCTGTTTCTCTATTGACCTTTCTATTAGTGTCCGTAATGTATAAATTGCATTGTTTGTGCCCTTTCCTTCCACAAATCCATACTGTTCTTCACTAATTTCCATTTTTATTTTCTTTTTGGTTCTTCTCATTATGATTCTGAGTAGAAGCTTAGTGATATGGTTTATCAGGTTAATTGTACAAAAATCTTCACAATCAATTGCTCCTGGTCTTTTTGGTATAGCTATAAATACAGATTTCAGCATATCACTGGGTAAATATCCACTGCTGTAAATATCATTCAACATTTTGGTTAATATATCTACTCCAAATTCTCCCAATACTTCTAATTCTTCTATTGTGATTTCATCTGGCCCAGCTGTTTTTCCTTTCTTCATACGTAAATTATGTCTTTCTATTATTCAAGCTAAGGTCAGTTTTTTTTCTTACAATCATTGTATCTATCAGTTCCGTTGTTTAATTGCAACGAAAAAAAAAGAGTATTGAAGAACCTATACTTTTGCATGGATTTGAAACGTGAATGATGAGCGGACAAGCTGTAAAACATCTAATGACAGTGGAAATGTGATTTCTGAGGAATATGTAAAGAATATGAAACAAATGAGCAAGTCCTACAAGAGGCAAATGAAAACCGCAAACTGATTGTAGAAATTAGACGCAGACATTGTATTTTCATGCCATTCATTCATTATTCGGATATTCACAGGAGCACTCCTTAGTTTTCACTCTCGGACCTCCATCACATCTCCACTGCTTACACTTGACATGACTGTCTTCAAATAAAAATTAGAAAAAAAATGCTACTTATTTCAGAATCCCAGGCTGTGATACTGACAGGAATTGCAATTGCAATTCCAATTTTCATGAACAAAAAATTCCAAATTCGGCCTCGTTCGACCTGCGTCTTTCAGCTGTGTTGACAGGAATTTCACCTTGATACTCTTATATAGACAACCGTGGGTGTCTGTGGTATCACAGAGACAGGGGTTGATGATGGTTTCGGTTCAGTGAAGATTCCAGGTAAATGAGTGGAAGTGGCACATGAAAAAGGGGGAGGAAGGTAAGTTGGAAAACTGGAAGCAGTGGAGATGTGATGGAGGTCCGAGAGTGAAAACTAAGGAGTGCTCCTGTGAATATCCGAATAATGCATGAATGGCATGAAAATACAATGTCTGCGTCTAATTTCTACAATCATTTTGCGGTTTTCATTTGCCTCTTGTAGGACTTGCTCATTTGTTTCTCTGTCTGTCCATGATATTCTTTACATATTCCTCAGAAATCACATTTCCACTGTCATTAGATGTTTTACAGCTTGTCCGCTCATCATTCACGTTTCAAATCCATGCAAAAGTATAGGTTCTTCAATACTCTTTTTTTCCCGTTGCAATTAAACAACGGAACTGATAGATACAATGATTGTAAGAAAAAAAAAACTGACCTTAGCTTGAATAATAGAAAGACATAAGTAATGGTGATATCAAAGAAACAGGCTTTGCTTAAATGTACAATTAAAGCAAATATCGTTACTTAGAGGCAAGGGCAGAAATTCAGATACCTATTCATTTGGGTAACATCAGATGGAAGATGCATCACCGAGCTAAGGAACAGAATAGGACAAGCAAATTCTGCATTCTATAAGATGAAGAACGTTTTGTGTAATGAGTCCTTGAATGTTAGAAACATTGTTCTTGCATGTTACATACAGAGCCAATTTTAACATACAGTTGTAAATCATGGACAATTAAACTCATCATCTCATCTTGTTCCTCTTGTATCTTACAGTGTCGAGGTGAAGCATAAACAGTGGGACAGGTTAGTTTAGTCGACGGATCAACATCACGGCACACGGGCGTAACCCATAAGTGCTCCGTTCTACTCCTAACTCAAGCCTGAGTCCTGAGAATCCCAGCTCAGTGCACGAACTCCATAGCACCGGCAAGGATCCTGAAATAATTTTTTTTCCCCCGCGTTTCCATCCTGTTTCAGGATATTGCGGTCAACATCAGCATCTTTCAGCTGTATGTTGATTCCTAGGCTAGATTACGTTCATCAGCACGCCACGACTTTCTGAGCGACCGGCTCCATACTCTCATAAGTCACTGGTGCGACTCGAACCGCTTCCAATTCTCGTGCACTCGCACGGAGAAAGCTGCTAACCCCTCGACCAGGGAGCCTGCATCCTGAAATAATGTGGGTAGATTTTTAAATCAAAATTTTGTCCGGGCAGTGCCGTTAACTAGTCTTTTTCGATTTCCCTCTGCCAAGGAATTTTTTTACGTGCGCAACAATACACACGGGCGTCCGATCTCACTACCCAGAGACCAGTGGAAATTTTATTACTAGAAGTCCACGTGAAAAAATCCCGTCCCTCACCGGGACTTAAATCCGGGACCTTCAGCACCCGAGGCGGCCACCATACATCGAGACCACTCGACTCCCCCTCCCTCAAACAGTGGGGCAGTACCCGCTTTTGAGTTTCATATATTGCGATTTCCATGGATACTGTTACTCCTTCTATCTATCGATTACATGGTCGGCCTCATCTTCTGGTTCCATTTAGTCTGTACATCATTGCTTGTTGTGGTATACTGTTGGTTGGTAGCCTAGTTATATGGCCGAATCATTTAACTTGTTGTTTTCGAAAACAATCCATAGAATTTAAATATTGAGCACAACCCACTACTGGCAACGCCGATCGCATTCTGGTATGAACCTAAGGCCTATCCACGTTAGGTTCTTAGGTTCCTCTTAGGTTCATACCAGAATGCGATCGGCGTTGCCAGTAGTGGGTTGTGCTCAATATTTAAATTTCAAATCCCGAAACAACCACATAATCAATCCATAGAATGCTAAAAATTAATTGGACAGCCATAATGAGCAATCTGGACATTTCGAGGGAAGCTATGTCGCACAGAAAACCTATCACAAACATCAGAAAGAAGCAGTCATCATGTCTTGGCTACATTATAAGAAGACAAACATTGGAACACGTGAAAACCGGTAACATGTGTGGAAAGAGAGTTAGAGAAAGACAGCGTGAGAAAATGTTTGAATGTTGTGTCATGGCACGGAAGGGAGTCAACGCACGAATTCATCGATGCCGTTGGAGATCGCAATTTGTGGAGGGGCTTGATCGCCCACACCAGCCGACAAGGCACTGGTTTTGATGATGATGATGATGATGATGATGATGATGATGATGATGATGATGATATTCTTCTATCTTCAGTAGCTTTTCCCTGACAATCGTTGTTAGCTACCCTGGTAGTACAAGGTAATCGCAACACTTATCTCAGGAACCACATCGCCTCTACCACCAACCTTTTCCTAATTTGCTTGCTGAGATTTCAAAATATGCTGCCATACAGGAAACATGTTATTTATAACATTTCTGTACTCTTCCTAACATTCAATCTCATCTCATCTTGTTCCTCTTGTACCTTGTCGTGTTGACAGGAAGAATAAACAGTGGGAGAGTGCCGTCCATTATCTCATCGTGTTCCTCTTGTACTTTGCGGTGTCGAGTTGAAGCATAAACAGCGGGAGGGCGCCCGTTTATGAGTTTCATATATCGATATTCCCATGGACTCTGTTATTCCCTCTGTCCATCTTCTGGTTCAATTTGGTCTTTACATTCAATGTTAGAGATTTACTATAAGAGATATTTTACATTTTCTTAAATGCAGATTTTACTTGGCATATTCTGCTCTTAATTTATGTTATGCATCTTCCATCTGATATTGTGATTGTCCCAAAAAAATTTGAATTTGAGGTGGTTAAGCATTTTTCCCGCTATTGTAACAGCATATTTTGGTTTTATCATATTCTTTGATATGGCCTCTGTTTGTTTTCTTAATAGTTAAGGACAGTTCTTTTTTTCTCCCCCCCCCCCTCCTCTTTCTAGCGTATAACTACAATAACCACCAGTTGTAGATGTGTTATATTTTCATCTATCAATACTGTATCACAGGCATAGTGTTGATTGTATATATTCGGGATGGTTAAACCGGTCAACAAATGCCCGCAGAAGTCGGATGTGTCGGCCTAACGGCGCAAGAACGCAGCTTTGCTGTAACCAGGCACAGCGCAATCACATCCGAAAAAAAACTGGATGAACGCAGAAGAAGAAGATTGCATATATTATAAGACTGTCGGGTCTTAGTCAGATATGATTATGAAGTAGAGGGGGAGAACAAGGAAGACAACGTTACCTTTGCTACGGTACTAACACTTTGACTGTGTTAGGGCCAAAGCAGAAAAGGAGTAGAGAGAGAGAGAGAGAGAGAGAGAGAGAGAGAGAGAGAGAGAGAGAGAGAGAGAGAGAGAGAGAGAGAGAGAGAGAGATCCTCACACCTCTCCAAGTAACAAGAAAAGGAATAATAATTAGTAAGAAGATTCAAGATACTGAAGACAGAGGGGAAAACTATTGAAATTCAGACAGGAACCATCACGTTCAAGAACAGGCAGTGAACTTAGCTGTTACATTGTGGTAGAAATAATGAGTGACTAAACAAACAAGTCAAGACCAATAAAACAAGCTCTTTATTTATCACTTCTAACTAGGACATGAACGACTGATGTGTAAGTAAACATTGGATCATAAAACTAAATACTACAGGCATCAAACATCAACCATGGGTAGCGCCTATCACATAAACAGACTTCTATCATCTAGGCCAAACAGGGTGCATCAAGTACCACAATCAAAGCTGAGTAGAATGTGACAACAAAGAACCTTGGCACTTACACCTACAAGATACTACAAAAACATAAGTTACACAACATATATATGAGCTGCCACATAAACCTAAGAGTCGTGACATTAAGCAAAAACAAGTTGCCTTATAATGCTATTCCAACATGAGCCCAGGAGTGCTCTGACAATTAGTCAACCACTAGGTTTTTGCCTAAGACATTGGCTGTTCAATGATGAACACAGGGAAAACTTCCCATACCTCTCGTCTCAAGGCTGGCCGGCCACAAATCAACAATATACAAAGGGCTAAAGCGTCGGTCTTCATGGTTCAATCAGACAACAAAGGAGCAGAGATTGCTTTGTTCTGTCCTGGTTATCCGGTGTTGTCCAGATTTCTTTCTAACAGGCTAAATTTGTACATGCCCAGATTTGGCGCTGTTACATCTCCATCCTCCTACTTTTTTGTCGTCCTCGACAAAAGCATGTCGACCATGGCATATATGAATGTATCTTCAACTATTCCTTTAAAAGCTAACATTAAGTTAAGTTCTAAAGAAATCATTTATTTTCATTGATCACATAAAAAAGCAAAATCAGCAATCAAGCAAGAAATCAATGCCATTCACACATAAACAGTCATCAAAATGGCAAATGCACTTATTACGCGGACATAACACAAATGAATATCTGAACTCAGAAAACATACACACAAACTCAATAATTATGTGAGCAACCTCTCTTCCCAAATTATGTGATTATCAGATGTAAGCACGCCTTCGATAAAAGCTTTCATGGAGCGTCACTTCATATTTTCATGTATGCCCTGGTCCATAGGTTACTGTTCACGATTGAGACTAGAATTTAACACAATAGCGACAGTAGGGTGTAAAAGTAATCCATGGAAAATTTTAAAGATGACTGTTTGTTGATACTCACACATTTTTAGTGGGTGGTGGATAACAGAAACTGCAGGTTAGTAAGAGTTTTACACACACACACACACACACACACACACACATATGTGTGTGTGTGTGTGGTATATATATATATATATATATATATATATATATATATATATATATATATATATATATATATATATATATATATATATATATACTAGCTGACCCGGCCCGGCTTCGCCCAGACCCTGGTGGGGAGCATCTCATTTAATTCATATAAGTAGTCATATAAGTTCTCGTTCCCGTTACCGACAATCTGTCTGTCTGTCTGTCTATCTGTCTTGTCTGACCCGGCCCGGCTTCGCCCAGACCCT
>JACEFZ010007405.1:20000-112500 GCA_014155875.1 Cepaea nemoralis
ACTGGCACATCATCAAGGTTACAAACAAACGGATTCTGAAACAGAAGAATGCCACTCTAAATTCTGCCAAGATCTGAAAATCTCTCCAAAAAATGCTTCTTAAAGTCACAAATAATTTTTTTTGCGGAAAATAGAGGTTGACATCTTCGGCAGTTGTAGCGCAACACTCTTTGAAACAGTGAAAATGAGAAAAAATTTTGTCTTCCAGTTGTGCTTCAAACAATGACAGTTTCCTCCAATATTCTTTGATGATTCTGTAGAGATCACAGACGAGGCTACCCTTTTCCTGAAGTTTTAAATTCAGTTCATTCATGTAGGATGTGATGTCATTCGAAAATGACAACGTTGACAGCCAGGTAGGGTGTGACAGCTGTGGATCACCGCTATCTTTTTCAGTGCGGAAAACATATCTTTCGTTTCGGAGCTTGTAAACACGAAACAGGACTTTGCCACAGCTGAGCCACCTCACTGATGTGTGATACGGCACAGAATAAGTCACAGAATTCAGAGTCAATTTCTTCAAGAAAAGCCTGGAACTGACGGTGATTGAGTCACCGAATGAAGTTCACAGCACAATCGACTGGTTTCAGTGTACAAGAAATATTTAAGTCTTTCCCACAGAGTTCTTAGTGATGTGTGTTGCAAGTATGAACAGAGTGCCCAGAATTTGCAAATCTTCTTACTGATTCCTGATCTACCCCACCAGACCCTTCCTCACTCCAGCTACACTTTTCATCCATCAACTGTAACACATCGAAGCTGATTCCACTGAAGGTTATTGTCTTGCAAAATGTTTTGCACTTCCACGAAAATGTCTTTTCCAGTTGTTGTTCCACGTGTGCTGCAAATGGATGCCAACTCTTGCGTTATCTGGAAGTTCAAATTGACACCACGAATGAACACGAGAAGTTGTGACGTACTCTAGAGGTCAGTAGACTCATCCAGCGCCAGAAAATACCTCAACAAGTTCCTAGGTTTCTCTCGTATCCGTAGCACTATGTTCACTCCAAGTTCTTCTGTTCTCTGCACGACTCAACTTGCCGAAAGGCTGATAGTTCCAAACAAATCCCTTTCTCGGGACACAAGTTATTTGCTGCTTCCATTATACACTCTTTGATGAAGTTGCCATAAATTTCCTCTTCTGCCATCTTATGCACTATTTTGTATCTTGTACGAGTGACAGATTCATTTTCAGAAAATTTTATCATGAAGAGATTTCTTTGTGTTACTAAACCACGTTTCAAGGACTCATATTTCTCAGATCGTAGCTTTCCAGAAAACTCTGAATATATTGATAGATGTTATGTTTTATAGTGATGCCGAAGATTCTACTCTTTCACAACGGCAACACTTTCGCTGCATATTACACAACTGGTTTTCTGGTTCTTTGTTTCCATAAAGAAGTACTTTATTCCCCATTCTTCATTTAAAATGCGACACTCAGACGTCTACTTTTTTCCCTTAGTAGCCATAATGAAGGGTGAAGTAAATGTGATCTGAAAATGAAAAAAGACATTGAATTAGAAACATAATTAAAATTTGATTGAAACACAAGAAAAGCAGAGAACTAGGGGTCACTGGTGAAGCTATGGCTCACCAAAGGTGCATATAAAGTTCATAGGTACCTTTGGTAATAGAATATATCACAAAATATATCAATAGGGCCGGCCTAAATAAACAGCATAGAGCAGTGTTTTTAAACGGGGTTCTTTGAGTGGCAGCCAGGAGTTCCGCCGAAACAGACCGAAATCGCCTAAAAGCAACATTTCTACCCATCTCGTTTATTACATAAAGTAGGATAGACACTTGGATCACCGCACAGAGTTCCTTGAGCAATGTAAACATTTGCGTAAGGATCTGCTCCAGCAGAAAGGTTGAAAAACACTGGCCTAGAGACCAGCTCGATTAACACCTTGACCGGGAAATTTTCTGAGCTGGGGATAATATTTTCGTAATAACACGAGAATTCTATGGCATTTTTATGCTATGTTTGCTGCCTTATCACCTCTATTCGCACTTGTAGTTCTCTTACCTATCACTATCAAACAAAGACAGTCCTTGTTACATACCTATAAAATGGATGACATGCAAAAATAAGTAAATATTTCTGGAGCATTGTACCTGTGTTGACATCCTGAAGCATCTGGGGGTGGGAAAGATGCGTGTTTGTGTGAGTTGCCAAGGAAACCATGGTAACGTCAGAGCTACCACATGCTGCAGAACTACATGGGATGGCGCAAAATAAGCAAACTTTACAATAAAAAAAGATACAATGATTTAAAATTAGGAAATAGTAGATTTAAAGCACATGTGACATAGTGTACCAGTTTCCTCAGTTTGCAGACAAGTAGAACAACTTTTCTAAGAATTGAAGATATGATAGGAAGTGGCTGTCGTTACCTAATAAGGTAATGAATGCCGTATTTCAAAGCGAGATAGGAATGTGGCAATAGCTCGAAATAGGCTGGCGTTAGCGGGCTATTCCCTGGCCAGGCCTAGACAATGTCACTAGAGTTTTGCCCAGCCAACTAGTAAGATGTAACTAGTAAAGGGGTGGAGTTTTGCCCAATTTGTGCCTTCTGATGCTGAGGGCAATGGCGAGGGCCATTGGTATTTACCAAATGAGGCGAACCAGAATCTTTATACGGGTTTGCCAATCGAAGTAAGGTGACGGGGGAGACAACTCATTGTTTTCTTTTAAGCAACTACGAGAAAGACATGTCTCGGTTACCTCCCTTGGTCATCTGTGTTGTCAACGTATTGGCCAGTGGCAAAACAACTAGGTTTGAACTTGAACTGGGTACCATCTGTTACCACCATCTACGTCTGAGAGACCATAGATATTTGCTACCAAACCATCGGAAGCCTGTCTGCAGAAGCTTACGGACTCGATTGTTCTTTTCCTATAGGTGGTCATAATAACAAGATTGATATCTGGACCCAGCTACGGCACTCCTTCTTGTTCTAATGTCGCTCAAAGACATGTTGGATGTATCTTTGTCGTTGACGAAGCATGCTAACCATATAATTCTTGGGATTCCGCCTTCAGATTTTCCACCCAGCTAGGACAGAACGCTTATGGATAGTCCTTTCTTCACAAGCGTATAGTATTATGGTTGATACTACCATTTGGTGTAAGCACCGTTTAATTGCAAACCCATTATCCTCTCAGGACCCACGCCAGCTCGGGTAGTCCAGAATTCAAGTCAACAACAACATCATCAATTTTATATCGGGGGTCCTTCAGGAACAATCATAGACAGTTACATTTGTCTGTCAGTTATGTTCCACCAGAAAGTGGATTACATAGTAGTCCTTGATTCTAATATCCACCTTAACTATGTTCTGCAGCCAGAGAACCTTTGGACAGTGATATAGAAACTTGTTCGGTCCATCCATAATGGGATGAACCCATCTCTCTATCAACAGTAGACTACGTAGAGGAGTTTAAGGTAGAAACTATAGAAGCGTCGTCACAATACTTTTTCCCTTGGAGAGTAGATAGTTAATTATCCAGCCCAGAGTGGGGTGGTCATACATTTTTCCTGATTCACAGGATTTACTTATTCAAGACTTAGTAAGAACAATGACTCAATCACCAGCCAGATCCAAGATTTATGATCTGTCTTTTTAAAATTACAGTTAGAGATCATGTAGTAATGTAGATGTACGGTGTTTGATTTGATTGAACATAGTTAACTGTAGTCCCGATATGGTTATTCGGGAAGACACAACAATCATGATTTTGAGGGTTGTTTTGTTTCAGGTGAGGGGTGAGACAGAGGAGGGGGTGAGGTTTTTATATTAGAGAGTAATTCACTGCTTTGATAATGTATTTGTTTTGGTTACTCTGTTTTATAGATTGTAGCAGAGATAGAGTCTCGTAATTCAATGTTTGGGATTCTATTATTAAAGAATATAATTATGAACAGGAGTGTTCTCATTTTTCTTGTGACCAGTGTTTCACCATGTGATTATTGTAGAGACATCAGTCACTGTTATCAATGTACAGAGAAGCTGAAGTGGGAGGTCAGACAACACATAGACCCATAGGTCCTACAGGAAGACGACAGCTGAGTAGAGGTCTGTGGTTACTTGACCGGCTTATCATTGTAGGTTAGGCTGGGGTCTATTTCTGTCCAGTCCCAATCCGTACATAAAAATTGCCAATGGCTACGTCCATTCCTGGAGGCTACGATAAAAGAAACTGATGTGAACTCATGGCTAAAAGCTTGAATCCAGGCACTCTAACCCCTAGACCTTCGTTCATATATAACTTATATTTGATATCCCACAGCACATAGCACCCAGGTCTCCGCACGTGTGAAGATCTCCAAGTATTCCAAACATAATTTTTAAATGTAAATTGCACCACAACGTCTCGTGTTCTATGTTTTATCAAACAAATTTGAGTACCGTCGTCGGGCTTGATTAACTGACGTCGCGGGCCGGATTCGGCTTGCGGGTCAAAGTTTGGTGACCCCTGCTCTAGACCATAAAAGTCTATCTGTTCTTCTGCATTATTCGCGTGCTCCCAAAGGGCCATAACCACATCTGCTTTATCATGCAATAAATCACCCCACAATGATGCGGCAGCAGCCAATCTGTCAGCCTGTTTATTTCCAACCACACCAGAGTGGCCTGGAGAAAAGATCTAGCGAATGGTCACAACCTGGACCTCTCCCTATTGAAGGAGAAGTAAGGTGCCTCCTTCTCTCCGCTAGCCTAATGGAACCCTTGGAAAAGGTGGAGTACCCGTTTACACCCACGATCCCCACCTCCGATTATGATAACGGGGAGATACTAGAACAAGTAACACATTTTTCCTATCTTGGACATGTAATAACAGATGTCAGAATTGAAACAGAAATCAAATCGAGAATAGGAATGGACAAACATGCTGTCAGCAGCATGAAATCAGTGGTCACATCTAGAGAGATTCATCAATCAATCAGGTGCCGCATCCACAATGAAGATTGGCTGCAATGGATCTCCATCACTGTCTGTCTCTCTCCCTGACTGTACATTCTGTCAGGCTGCTGTTAGTCCATCTCTCGATGTTATCTTCCCACGTGTATTGTTGTCTACCTCTTGCTTTCTCACCTTCAGCCTTGCTCTCCAATAATGTTTTTATAAGAGTATTATGTCTTTTAACATGGCCAAAATATGTTACTTGCCTCTTGGTTTTATTCCATAAAATACAACATATTCTTTTGCATATCCACATCTCTAGAGAGATGAACAAAACATTAAAAATGAGAATTGTCAAATGTTGTGTATATTCAACACTACTATATGGTACGGAAGCATGGACATTGAACAAGCAATTAAAAAGTCGAATAGAGGCCCTAGAGATTTGCATATACAGAATAATAAGTTGTATTTGAGTTAAACAAAAACAATCAAATACAGAGGTTCTAGTAAAACTTGGAACGAAAAGAGAGTTGATGAAATAAATAAAAAAGAGGCTTACTCTTTGCTGGACTGTTGAACGAGGGAACAGAGCACGTAAGGGAATGTCCTGAGTGCAGTGATGTGATGTTTAGCTCAACTCAACTCAACATAAAAGAGATAAGTCAAATATTTCAGCAATGTTAAAAGACATAACACTCTTATACAAACCATACTGGGTAAGGTCGAAGGCAAGCGAGCAAGAGGTTGACAAGTGGGAAGATAACATCAAGAGATGGACGAACATCAGTCTGACAGAATGTACAATCAGCGCGATAGACAGAAAGTGTTGGAGATCCATTGCAGCCAACTTTCACTTGTGGAGATGGTACCTGATTGATTATATACTTTCTCTTGGTTTGTCTCTTTTCTCCTTGATCTTTCCAGTCACCACAATGTTGCCCAATGTCTCTCGTCTCACTATATAACCAAAGAATACCATGTGTCTCTTTCTTATTATTGCAATCATGTTCTAGTTTCATTAGCCTCTTCCAGATAATCGTTAGTTACTCAGGCAGACCAAGGTTTTCAGCAACATTCGTCTCAGAAACCACATATCTGATATCTCCAAACACTTCCTAATTTGTTAGTGTACATTTGAAGATGCACTGTCATTACAGCAGAACAGTTCGAATATGTTGTCCAATGTTGCAAGAGGCTTGACCTGCTATACAACAGTCTACAGTCTATACTTTACCCATGATCAGGCATAATATTATAACAGAAGTAAGTTAAATATGTACTGACTTTATCTTATTCTTTTTCATCTTCTTTTTAAGAGGTGGAGTGGCTTGGAGGTTTTGATATTCACATCTGGCATATACACATGGTTCGTTTCTGGATCTGGGCTGTGTGGAGTTTTGAAAATAAGAAAATCATAGTAGAATCCCTCTGATCTCGAGGCAGTGGATCAGATGTCTCACGTTAATAGACAAAGATCTTGGGGTAGTGTATCAGATGTCTCACGTTAATAGACAAAGATCCTGGGGTAGTGGATCAGATGTCTCACGTTAATAGACAAAGATCCTGGGTAGTGGATCAGATGTCTCACGTTAAAGCCTAGCTTACACTGAGCACTTAGACTAGGTGATAACAAAGGCCAAGCGGTGTTTGACTGCGTTGCGGGTGATGGCGGCAGCAAGCTGTGCGCAGCGCCATCTACGTCTCCTTTACGAGGGGCTGGTTCTTTCTGTCATGGAGTATGCGATGGCGATCCTGACTTTCATCCATAAGCAGATAGAAAGGATGGAAAGGATACAGAACGAAGCCATGTGCATCATTCTTTGATGTACAAGAGATACAGCATGCAGGGCAATACGCTACCTTCTTGATTTTCCAACCATGAGGGACAGAATACAAATGTGCCACGCACTTGCCTATCTCAGAGTCAACGCAAACGCACAACATCCACTGCATAGCGAGATTAAAAAGGTAAAGGGCAGTATGTTAAAAAGAGGGAAGTCATGAATGGGTCAAGCCAAAGACATATTCTTCAGCAGGTGTGTTCACTTGAGGACTTAGAACCTGGCGAGGAGTGGGTACAAGTGCCAACAGAGTTCTGTACATCCTTTTCAGTATGCATCCAACTAGATAGGAAATGCAGACAAGAAATTTCAGATGCTGTGGAGGCGGAAGTACTGGCTCTGATCCTCGAGAATTTTTTAGAGGATGATGCTATCATTTACATGATGGGTCGGTCATCAGAGGAGTGAGAAGTTCATGGGCCTTTACGGCTCAGGCAGGAGGGAAAACTGTGAAGGAAGAGTGTGGTGCTTTTGCTGAGACCACATGCAGCATGACTATGGAAGTCATGGCAGAAAGTAAAGCAATAACATGGCTCGAAACACAGGCATTTAATCGGGCTCGAGTCCTTAGTGACTCAATGAGTATGCTCAGGAGGATAGAGATGGTGTGGGTCCGAAGAGTGTGGCTGCTACCTCTAGAGCGGTCTCGGCTGGCAAAGATTAGTTTCACCTTCGTGCCAGGGCATGCGGGCATACAAGGGAATGAGCAGGCTGACAGGTTTGCAGGTGGAAGGTGGATGAGCCATGGACCAGGCAGACATTCTCAATGCTCTACGAGAAGTAAGTCGTTTACGAAAACCAAGTGATGACTGGGAATTCACAACCGTGTTCTCACCTTGCTGTGAGAACAGCTAGTTTAAAGAGGTTTGGCCAAATAAGGACACTACGAAGAAAGCCAAAGAATAGTAATAAACCACCATAGAACTTGTGTCGTGAGCCGCTAAACGCTGCAAGATTTGCTAAGGAGGGGATCCGAACACTTATGGACTGAATGGTTCGATGTGCAATGACGATGATCTGTCGACTAACTAACTAACTAACTAACTAACTAACTAACTAACTAACTAACTAACTAACTAACTAACTAACTATGTCTCATGTTAATAGACAAAGATTCAGGGGTAGTGGATCAGATGCCTCACCTTAGTGGACAAAGATCCTGTGGTAGTGGAATAGATGTCTCACCTTAGTGGACAAAGATCCTGTGGTAGTGGAGTAGATGTCTCACCTTAGTGGACAAAGATCCTGTGGTAGTGGAGTAGATGTCTCACCTTAGTGGACAAAGATCCTGTGGTAGTGGAGTAGATGTCTCACCTTAGTGGACAAAGATCCTGAGACAGTGGAGTAGATGTCTCACCTTAGTGGACAAAGATCCCAGGGTAGTGGAACAGATGCCTCACCTTAGTGGACAAAGATCCTGTGGTAGTGGAGTAGATACCTCACCTTAGTGGACACATATCCTGTGGTAGTGGAGTAGATGTCTCACCTTAGTGGACAAAGATCCCAGGGCAATGGACCAGATGCCTCACCTTAGTAGACAAAGATCCTGTGGTGGTGGAGTAGATGTCTCACCTTAGTGGACAAAGATCCCAGGGTAGTGGATCAGATGTCTCACCTTAGTGGACAAAGATCCTGTGGTAGTGGAGTACATGTCTCACCTTAGTGGACAAAGATCACAGGGTAGTGGATGAGATGTCTCACCTTAGTGGACAAAGATCCCAGGGTAGTGGATCAGATGCCTCACCTTAGTGGACAAAGATCCCAGGGTAGTGGATCAGATGCCTCACCTTAGTGGACAAAGATCCCAGTGTAGTGGATCAGATGCCTCACCTTAGTGGACAAAGATCCTGTGGTAGTGGAGTAGTTGTCTCACCTTAGTGGACAAAGATCCTGTGGTAGTGGAGTAGATGTCTCACCTTAGTGGACAAAGATCCCAGGGATAGTGGATTAGATGTCTCACCATATTGGACAAAGATCCTGTGGTAGTGGAGTAGATGTCTCACCTTAGTGGGCAAAGATCCCAGAGTAGTGGATTAGATGTCTCACCTTAGTGGACAAAGATCCTGTGGCAGTGGTAGTAGATGTCTCACCTTAGTGGACAAAGATCCCAGGGTAGTGGATTAGATGTCTCACCTTAGTGAACAAAGATCCTAGGGTAGTGGAGTAGATGTCTCACCTTAGTGGACAAAGATCCTGGGGTAGTGGATGATATGTCTCACCTTAGTGGTCAACGGCAAAAAACTCTCAGGGTGTTGCATATTTTAAAAATGCCTTTATATGTTTAAAATTCCTCAGCAGCCGGAAAAAAAAAAAGAGCCAGCTTAACCAGTCATTGCCCAGGCTAAATTTCAAAATTAGGAAACCTACCAACAAAGCAAATGTTTATCATATGTATGATTCTGGTACGCATAAACAAGTCCTGGTCTGTGCTATTGAATTTGTGCACTGTTCTGAGATTTTCAGATTAGACACTTATATCTGTGTGCAATGAAAGTGGTGTTTCATTCATTCAATAGCATGTCCTTTGCAGAACGTCACTCTCATAACAACCTTCCTGAAAACGTCTTGATCATAAGCAAGGTGTCCCGCATTTGATACACCCATCTGAAGATCATCCGCGACATCCTGCTTAATCTTCCCTTTGGCCTTCCTCTTCCTCTCTTCCCTGGCTTATACCCCTCAATTATTGTTCTCTCCAAACTTTCATGACGTTTCAAGTGACCAAAACATTTCAGTTGTCTTTGTTTTATTATCTTTAGTACACAACCTTCTTCAGCATTTCCACTTCGTCGAAGTACACTTCTTCGAGACCACTTCGTCGAAGTACACTTGTTCCTGCAGCGAGGCGCTGTCGTCATTTGGAGGTGATAGGTTCGAATCCCGGTCGGTAACTAAAAAAAAAAAAAATTTTGTTGCGTATCCCTTACGGGACGTTGCAGTCAACACCAGCATTTTCAGCTGCTGTTGATGTACTAGGCTCAGTAGTTTGCCATTGCTTTCTGAACGACCGGTCTCTATACCTTTTTCGAAAAAACCAGCACCGCCGTGTTTCGAATCCGGGTATACGGGCTCACAAACCGCGTTCGCAAGCCCTTCAGCCACAGAGACCGATGGTCGGTAACTATAGCTTTCAAATTGTATGTTGTCTAGTGCGTCCTCTAGTTTCTACTTCTTTCTTCTCCTTCTATGAGCGTCAAACAATACTACGTGTGTTTATTTATGTAACTGATTTAGTGGCCTCAACTGGTTTCCCAAATTAATTTCTTAGGTTAAGTTTTAAAGATTAGTCTAATATTCTGTGCACAATGATTGGTTGAAATTACCTTTGTCATATATATATATATATATATATATATATATATATATATATATATATATATATATATATATATATATATATATATATATATATATATATATATATATATATATATATATAAGTCACTGGTATCTTCTACCGCTAATTTAATCTAATGCAATGAACAGTAAGCGCTTGAATTTATCAAAGGTTCCAAAGCCTAGATTCAACTTATACAAAACATGTTTCGCGTATTCTGGTGCTCACTTGTGGAATACCTCCACCAGATCTGAAAACGCCAATGAGTCCCTACACATTCAACCGAAAACTGTTTCAATGCTTACTTCATACCGACTATATGCCTCCATAAGTCACCTACTGGTATCATTTTTTCACTATCATTTTCATTGTGTGAGTGAGAGCGTGGGTGAGGAGTGAATGAGAAAGAGTGTGAGTGAGAGAGTGAGTATGAGACAGAGAAAGTGAGAGAGTATGTACGCGCGTGTGCCTGGGTGAATGAAATGTGCACGTATATGTGAGAGATTGAGTGAGAGAATGAGTTAGTGTGAGAGATAGGTTGTTTTGTGTGTCTGCCTGTCTGTGTGAGAGAGTGAGAAAGTGAGTGAGTGAGTGAGTGAGTGTGAGTTAGAGAGCCAGCGAGTGAGTGAGTGAGTAAAGAAGAGTGAGTTAGTAAGTGAGGGGGGAGAAATTGTGAGTATGTGTGTTTGTGCGTGTGTGATTGAGTGTGAGAGCGAGTGAACGAACGAACGGAACAATTGGGTGAGTGTGTAAGAGAGAGACAGTGGGTGAGTGAGAGAGTGCATGAGAAGTGAATGAGTGAGAGAGAGAGAGAGAGAGAGAGAGAGAGAGAGAGAGAGAGAGATAGTGAGTGTGTGTGTGTGTCTCTGTACTTGTCTGTGTGTGGGAGTAAGAGAGTGAGTTAGTGTGGATTAGAGAATAAATGAGTGAATGTGAGTGAGAGGGTGAGATTATGTGAGGCAGCGTGTATGTGTGAGTAAGTGTGTGGGTGGATGGGTGGGTGTGTGTCCATTTGTGTGTATGTGTGTGTATACATGTGTGTATGAGAGTGTATGTGTGTGCATGTCTGAATGTGCGTATTGGTGTATTTGTGTAAGTGTGTGTATGTGTGTGCTTGTGTGTGAATATGTTTATATGTGTGTTTATGTGTGCGTACATGTGTGTGTGTTTATATGTGTGTGCGTCTGTATATGTGTGTATGTGCGTGTGTATATATGTGTATGTTCGTGTATGTATGTGCACATGTTTGTGTGTATGTGTGCATGCATGCATTGTATGCGAGTGAGTGTGTATTTGTGTGTACATGTATGTAAGTATGTGTGTATGGGTATGGATGTGTGTATGTATGCGTGCGTATATGTGTGTTTTTGCGTATATATCGCCGGTCTCTCTTGCTGTTGGGTTGCAACACTTTCTCTCTGTAATCCCGTTTATCACGCAGTCTCGTAGCGGAGCGAGAGCTGAGGCGGTTCGACCCCCGCTCGTGGCTTGCGGGATACTGAGCCGGCCGCTCAGAAAGCAATGGCAAACTACTGAGCGTAATCTTGCCAAGAGATCAACATACAGCTGAAAGATGCTGGTGGTGACAGCTAAGTCCTGTAAAAGATATGCTAAAAAAATAAAAAATGCTCGTGTATGTGTATATTCTCACGCGTGTATGCGAGGGAGTGTGTATTTGATAGCGTAAGGGTGTGTGTCTGTCTGTGCGTGAGTGAGAGTGAAAGAGAGTGTGATATAGAGTGAATGAAAGATGGAGTGAATGAATTAATGGGTGAAAGAGTGATTGCAAGTGAGAGAGAGAGGGAGTGAGCGAACGAGAGAGAGAGAGAGAGAGGGAGAGGGGGGGGGAGAATGGATGTGTTAGTGTGTGTGTGTGTGTGTGTGTTTGTTGGTTAGAAGAGAGAGAGAGAGAGAGAGAGAGAGAGAGAGAGAGAGAGAGATTTGAGCGCATGCATGTCATGTAACATGCTATTCCATATTTTGTGTGTATTCTCAAGTTCATATTATCATTTTGAATGCCAGTTGATGTTATCATTTATAATATGAACACATGCACATCACTGTAGAGTGAGTGAGATAGTTAGGGAGTATGAGTGAGTGAGAGAGAGAGAGAGAGAGAGAGAGAGAGAGAGAGAGAGAGAGAGAGAGAGAGAGAGAGAGAGAGAGAGCAAGAGAGAATATATAGCAGAGAGATTTTTTTTTTAAAATGTAGAAAGATGGCCGGAATATATGAACTTTATGTTAGAACTGATTCTATGTAACACACAAGAATTATTTTCTCTAACTTCCTATGACAAGGGTTATTATCGCATGCGATTATCACCGTTTTATAAAATAGAGAGAGAGAGAGAGAGAGAGAGAGAGAGAGAGAGAGAGAGAGAGAGAGAGAGAGAGAGAGAGAGAGAGAGAGATAGTGTGTTTGTGAGATAGAGAAAAGAGAGGGAGTTGAATTGCATCACTAATTTTTACGCTACACAATGTATATGTACACTTTTTTCTCAATTTCTTACAGTTATTGTGAGAATGCTCACCACAATCGTCAGTGTATCAACTGTGTGTGAAGTGTGGGAGTTTGTTCTTATTAGTTTCAGTGATAATGTGAGGCATCATGCATGTGTCTAGATGTGAGGGTGTGTGTGGGTGTGTATGTGAGGAATGTGTGTGTGTGGGGGTGTGGGGAATGTATGTGTGGAGGTGATGTGTGTGGGTTGATGGGTGATGTGTTGATGGGTGAAGGGATATGTGGTCGATGGGGGATGTGTGTGTGCGTGTGTGTGTGTGTGTGTGTGTGTGTGAGGGATGTGTGTGTGTGTGGGTGGTGGGGATATTTGGGAGAATGGTTGGAAGTATATGAGTGCTTGTGGGTTGGGGGTGTGGGTAGGGAATGTGTATTTGGGCGGGTGAATGGGTGTGTGGGAGATGTGTGTGGGTTGGGGGATGGGTGTGTGATGAATGTAGGGGGTGGGTGTGGGGGTTTGGTGTGGTGGTATGTCTGTGAATGGGATATGTCTGTGTGGAAGGGAATGTGGGGGTTTGGATGGGTTAAATGTGAGTGGGTGGAGGATGTATGTGTGGGTGGTGAAGATGTTTGTAGGTGGGGGATGTGTGGGTGGGTGGGGAGATATGTGTGTGTGAGTGAGAGATGTGTGGGCGGGGATGTGTATGGGGAATGCATGTGGGGGGATGTGTGTGTGTGTGTGTGGGGGGGGGAATGTGTTTATGGGTGGGGTGTTGTATGGGAGGGGAGATGTATGACGGGTAGGGGAGGTGTGGGATATGCGGGTGGATGAAGGATGTATATGATGATGGGGGATGTGTGTTTGGCTGGGTGTTTTGGGTGTATGTGGGTGGGAAGGTAGATGAGAGATACTTATGTTGATGGGTGGATGGGTGATATGTGAGTGTGAGTGGTTGATGGATGAGTACATGAGTGGGTGGATGTATGCGAAATATGAGTGTATTGGTGGGGGTTGTGTGTGTGGGTGAAAAGATGTGTGTGAGCGGCGGATATGTGTGGGTGGGGTATATGTGGGTGGTGGAGTGTGTGTGGGTGGAGGTGTGTGTTTTTTTATGAGGAATGTGTTGGTGGGTGGGGATGTGTGTATGGGTGGTGAGATGTGTAGTTAAGGGATGTGTGATTGTGGATTGGAGATCGGGAAGGGGGGAGAGGGGGTGATTGGCGAGTGGGTGGATGGAGGATGTGTGGGATGGTGTGTGTGTGTGGGTGTGGGATGTGGGTGGGGGTTGTGTGGGTTGGTGCGGGTGTTGTGTGTGGATAGGTGCAGGATATGCAGTTGGCGGGAATATATGTGTTTGGGTGTTGGATGTGTGGTTGGCGGATGTGTGTTTGGCTGAGTGGTTGTGGTGTGTGGGTGGGTGGTGGAGGATATGTGGGTGGGTGAGTGTTGGTAGGTTAAGGGATAGGTGGAAGATGTGTGCGTGTGGGAGGGGAGATTTGTGAAGGTGGGGGGATGTGTGAGTGGGTGATGGATGGGAAGATGCATGCATGTGGGCCTGGGTTTGTGTGTGAGTGGGTGGGGGATGTGTGTGGAGGGATTTTGGGTGGGGGATGTGTGTGGAGGGATGTGGTAGGTGGAAGATGTGTATGTGTGGGTGGGGAGATGGTGTGTGTGGGTTGTGCGGGATGTGTGGGTTGGGGGATGATTGGATGGATGGGGGAATGTATGTGCCTGTGGGTATATGTGTGGTTGGGTGGTGGATGTGTGTGTGGGAGACACGTGGATGTATAGGGGATTTTGGGGATTTGTCTCATAACATGGTAACATGCATTGTTTATGTTTACAACATTCATTTGACAATGTTTTTCTTTTCCTATGTGAATGTGCTATGCATTGATGAATGAAAGATGAGTGACTGGAAGGGCCGAATGTAAGACGGGCCTGCGTATCCAATTTATTACCCTTTGAAAATAAAGTTCGTTCGTTCGTTCGTTTGTTCATTCGTTTTGTCTGTCTGTCTGTCTGTCTGTCTGTCTGTCTGTCTGTCTGTATCTCTGTCTGTCTCTCTCTCTCTCTCTCTCTCTCTCTCTCTCTCTCTCTCTCTCTCTCTCTCTCTCTCTCTCATTGAGCGTAGGGGGATAGAAGTTATGTCGTCTATAGTTGGCTGGTACAATCCTGTAATATCCATTGGGGGAACACAAATGATATTTCTGTGTATACGTGTACAAGATTGAAATCGACCGATAATGTCTCTTCTTTAAATGTTCGTGAAGGGACGCAGAGGTGTTTCCAAGGCACCAGAGCCGGGTTATATACTGGCCAAGACCTATTGACGCGTCCTCGTCGAGCGTCCTAGGCAACTTCGGGGTCCTGGCTAAAGTCAGTAGGATCGCCAATTCCTCCGAAGTCGGAGAGTGTCTACCTGCACGGCGAGGAATCACCAATCTGCACACCAATAAGCCAGACATGGGACAGCGGATACTCACGCAAATGTCAGGTCCTGTATGACATCACACTGATGTTGGACAACATGATGCCTTCATCCGACATACAGGACTTCGCGTTGGAGCTCAAGCCAACGAACACAAGCAAGCAAGCAGTTCGTGAATATGCTAGACACAGCTTTGCGGTCCGATTTGTTTGTTATTTCACCCATGTTACGTTATTATAGAATTATAAGACCCATGGGGTTATTTCAATGGTTAGATACGAATTCTGTCCATATCCCATATTTGTGGGATCATGTGGATGACAGGCCTGATGGGATCATGTGGATGACAGGCCTGATGGGATCATGTGGATGACAGGCCTGATGGGATCATGTGGATGACAGGCCTGATGGGATCATGTGGATGACAGGCCTGATGGGATCATGTGGATGACAGGCCTGATGGGATCATGTGGATGACAGGCCTGATGGGATCATGTGGATGACAGGCCTGATGGGATCATGTGGATGACAGGCCTGATGGGATCATGTGGATGACAGGCCTGATGGGATCATGTGGATGACAGGCCTGATGGGATCATGTGGATGACAGACCTGATGGGATCTGTGGATGACAGGCCTGACTAATGAAGAACGAGACCTCTTGCCATTTAAGGGGTATCTAGTTGGTTATGCTACTGAATGAATGAACGAATGAATCATTGTGCTTCTGAATAAATAACCGGCTCCGTAGCGAAAGGGTTAATGAGCGGTTCGTAATCCAGCATACTGCGTTCGAAACACAGCTGCATTGTTTTTTTTTTTAATGAAATGGTATAGGTGCCGGTCGTTCAGAAAGCAATGGCAAACTACTGAACGTAAAATTGCCCAGGAATCACAAACAGCCAAATAAATGCCGGGGTTGACTGCTACGTCCGTAAAGTAAATGCAACTAACTTTTTTTTAGTTGGTAATACCTCGAAGTACACTTGTTCCTGGAGAACGACTTCCTTTCGTTCCTTTCTCCCAACTGTTACGTCTCCGACGACTTTGTCAGGATAACAACGACTTCCATCAAAAAGCCCACGAGATGCTTGATTTCTTTCGCCTTCGTGGCTATCCTGACAATGTTCTATCTACAGCTCTCCACCGCTGCCAATCTATCAGTCGCACTGAGGCTCTCTCCTCCAGGCCGAAACCACGTAACAACAGACCTGTCCTCTCACTTACTTATCATCCCCACAATATTGCTGCCAAGAATATCCTCTTTAAACATCTATCCATTCTCCGGGCGGAATCGACCACTCGTGATGTCTTCTCAGAGGCTCCTCTAGTGGCATATAAGCGGGATCGTAACCTCAAAGATGTGCTGGTCCATAGCAGGCTACCCCAACCTCACCAGTCTCTTCCTGGCACGGTGGCGTGTCTTCGATCGGTTTGCAAGACCTGTCCATACGTACTTCAAACCCAGAGTCTGACATTCCCTAAGACGACCTTCCACATCCGTGAGGGTTTCTCATGCATCAGTCGCAACGTCATCTATGCGATTACCTGCACACGTTGCGACATGAGATATGTCGGGGAGACAGGATTACGTCTTGGGGACAGATTTCGACAACATCTTTCTGACATCACCAGCGGCGCCCAGAAACCAGTATCCATGCATTTCAACAGTCCTGACCACCATGGCGTAGCCGACATACAGGTCACGGCCATCAAATCATGCGCATCCCACGAACGGGATCGAGAAGACATAGGAACACCGTCTCATCTTCCAGTTGGGCACACTCTCCCCTCACGGCCTTAATGTCCAACACAGCTTCATTTAACCCCTCCCACCCCTAGCTTACAGTCCACCATCTGGGTACGTGCAGATCCTTTGTATGACATCACAGTCAACTCTCTTGGCGGATTTACGTTCGGTGTTTTGCCATCATTTTCTGAACGACCGCCACTCATGCCTCTCTGTGTGTACTAACACTATATAGGTTTTCCGCAGCTGTGTTTCGAGCGCTTAACGATAATTGCTAATTGTCATCTGCGTCCGTAACATCTTTGCCGGTCTCTAATTTCACTTTTCCGCACACATGGGCGCGTCTCCACCCCACTCCCTTCCCGCTTGACCTTTGACCCGTGTACCATACATCCGGTCTATTGATCCACTGGCGCCCTACGTGTGTCAGACCTTCCAAGCTAGGACACAGTATTCAGATGAGTACATTTTATTTTAATTAGTTTAATAGTTGAATATTGTCATAGTGTGTTTCATGTAGTTTTGTGTTGGTTTGTATTTGTTTGTCCTGTGCTGACGAAGGCTTTGGCCGCAACGTCCAATTTGTCTCTTGTAGTCGTGTTTTAGTAAAGCTCACAATCTACTTCTCGTTTATTTGGGTGATTCATTCATTTCCTGGAGAAAGGCGCTGTGGTTATTGGGGGGGGGGGGGGGGGCAGGATTGAATCCCAAACGGATAACTAAAGCTTTCAATGTTTATGTTGTTGTCTAGTGTGTCCTCCAGTCTCTGCTTGTGTGGGTATTATTTGTAACAAATAAGAAGAACATGGTATATTTACACATCCTCCTTCTCTCCCTCTCTCTAGCTATCTCTCTCCGCTCTCTCTTATCCATATCTCTCGCTCTATAACTCTCTCTGTCTCTATCTAACTATCTCTCTCTTCTCTCTATCTATCTCTTTCTCTCTCTCTCTGTCTTTATCTGTCCTCTCCTTCTCTATCTATCTATATCTCTCCTCTCTCTATCTATCTCTACCTCTCCTCTTTTTCTCTCTTTCTCTCTCTCTCTTTCTCTCTCTCTCTCCTCTCCTTCTCTATCTATCTATATCTATCCTCTCTCTCTTTCTTTCTCTATCTGTCTCTGTCTCTCCTCTCTCTCTTTCGCTCTTTATCTATTTCTATCTCTCCTCTCTCTCTCTCTCTCTCTCTCTCTCTATCTATCCTCTCTCTCTCTAGCTATCTTTCCTCTCTCTCTATCTATCACTCTCCCCTCTCTACTCTCTCTACCCCACTCCCTATTTTGTGGCAGTGGGTCGGACATCTAGCCTTTTCTAACAATGACGAAAAACTGGGGCGAAACGTTACAAATTCTTCATCTCATCTCATCTCATCTCATCTCATCTCATCTCATCTTGTTCCTCTTGTACCTTGTCGTGTCAAGGTGAAGCATGTACAGCGGGACAGTACCCACTTATGGGCTTCATATATTGCGATTCTAATGGACTCTGTTATTCCCTCTGTCCATCGATTACATAGTCGGCCTCTTCTTCTGGTCCCATTTAGTCTGTACTTTGGGTAGTCTGGTTATGCTTCAAATGTTTCGACAGTTGAAAATTAAAAAAATAAATAAATAAATAATAAAGCACAGATCGAATAGACGGGTGCGCAGTGTTAGTGTAAACATGAAACAATCAACGCACATAAAGAACATATGCAGTACAAGTGGTACTCCCGGTATCTGACTACTATTTTTGAAAAATTTAACAATTTGTATGCATAACTCCTTTTGAAGATTTAATTCCGTATTAGAGTCCAGTTGATATTTTAAGTTGAGTTGAGTCAAGAAACGACATCACATCACTCTGGACAATCCCCTACGTGCCTCCGTTCTCATCTGCAACAGCCAGCGAAGCTTCCCAATACTAATGGTAAGAACAGCGGTCTGATTATGTGTCTGTATGGCCTTTCCTCGGAGTCCCAAATGTCGGCCTGATCCTCTGGTCACCCCACAGCATCATTCGCTCCAAGCCGTGATGATCTACTCCTTCTTCTGGACTGTACACACGATCCCAAAGGATGTTACGCCGTCTAATTGCTTTGTTTGGTCCACTAGCTTTGAACTCAAACGTAGTCCATACACATGCTTTGAAGTTTAGACCGGACTGATTCTTGCTTGTGGATTAGCTTTCCCTAACAAAGGTTACCCTCGCCATCAGGGGATACTTGACTTTTACGTCCCATGTCAAGGACGAGAAGTCAACATGAGTCCAGCTGACCGGTATAGGGGTTGAACCTGCTACCTTGCCATAAGCACACCGTAAGTTTATCCACTCGGACATGCTGATCTCTACACAGTCTAATCATGCAATTGAAACTTTGAAATTCCAACTGGATTCAAGGTACACAACTGTTGCATCCCTCACTGCATTGTAAGGCTGTGACAATGGTCTCCCTTAGATGTGTTCGGTAGTGGTTTAAGGCTGGGGTAATGAAGACGATGTTTGCGTTGAAGCAATCCGAAGAACGCTATATTAATGCTGAGTATGCCGTCGAAAGAGGATTCCACGCCCACAATCGTCGTCCGCTAAGAGAGGGACAGATAGACCACCTATTCGTCCGTCCATCCAAATAGAGAGAGAGAGAGAGAGAGAGAGAGAGAGAGAGAGAGAGAGAGAGAGAGAGAGAGAGAGAGAGAGAATATGTATGTTTGTCTGTACCAGTTAACTTTTGTTAGGGAGTTTGTGATTATGAGTCAGAATATGTGTATGCAAGGGTGTATGTATTTGTGTGTTATTGGTTGGGTGCATAACTGTGAGAGTTTGTGTAAATGATATAAGTATTTATTCAGGTGTGTATTTATCTGCTTACACATGTGCGTGTGTACGTGTGTCTGGCTGCCCGCTTGTCTCATAACATGGTAATATGCATTGCTTATGTTCACAACTTTCATTTGACAATGTTCTTTTCCCTATGTGAATGTAACATGCAAAATAGTTAATTCATGTACGAAAGATAAGTGATTGGAAGGGCCGAATGTAAGACAGGCCTGCGTGTCCAATTTGTGACCCTTTCACAATAAAGTTCCATCGTTCGTTCGTCCCTCCATTCAGGCCTACGAAATAAATTGTCCTACCGGGACGCAGAGGTGTTTCCAAGGCACCAGGGCCGGGTTATATACTGGCCAAGACCTATTGACGCGTCCTCGTCGAGCGTCCTGGGCAACAGGTCTCTTCGGAGTCCTGCCTAAAGTCAAGTAGGATCGCCGATTCCTCCGAAGTCGGAGAGTGTCTGCCTGTACGGCGAGGAACCACCAGTCTGCACACCAATCAGCCAGACATGGGACAAAGGATACTCAAGCAAACCTCAGGTCCTGATGTTGGACAACAGGATGCCTAAATCCGACATACAGGACTTCGCGTTGGAGCTCAAGCCAACGAACACAAGCAAGCAAGCAAGCAAGCAATTGTCCTACCAAACCACACACCCATAGCAAGAAATTCCTTCGGGAGTGAGACAGTTAAGTCGAGCCGCGGTAGTGTAGCGTGCCATGGGCGCGAATATAGTCATTTGTCGGTGGTATAGTTGTTGCTTCCTTGGGGTATGAATGATTCCTTCACGCCTCATGTCCATATCGTCACCATGGTTACTTCTCTCTCGGCTTCGTTGTCTGCACCGAGAGAAGTACTCGTTACTTGGATATTCATCTTCCCTTTGTTGATTACTATTCAACACTTTACCTTACTGATGGTTAACTCTACAGTTCTCTACAGACTGAGTCAACTCACTATCGAACACACTCAGCACTACAACTCAAATGTGACTCGGACGCAATTGTAGGTTTTCGGCTATATTCACAATAAACACTCTAGAGTAGACATTATCACAATCACGTGTTCCACAGTAATATATATATATATATATACACACACACACACACAACACTTCTAAACACTTAATACAATAGTGGCATTATTTAAGCCATATCTATCTCCTCTACGTGGTGCGTCCCCTCTGGTCGACACCCACGGCTCGAATGCCCTTGAGTCACCTTCGCAAAATCATGTCTCTTGCTCCGGTGACAACCTCGGTGTGCCACGTGGGTCAACAAACCCACGATTGTCACGTCCCTCCGCGTGACCATATTCCCACAAGCCATGACCTCCAATTCAACTCATGGCAGTAGAAGCCGGACAGTCACCGTCCGGCCCGATGGTTATGGGTCTGAACCTGCATCGGACCGAATTTTACAAAATTGATTTGGGCTTGCATGTCAGCCCAGCCTAACAGGACTGCTAAGAAGTGTCTTGGGAAGTAAAGGCGGTCGGAATGATACTGACCACGTCACACAAGAAGCATCGATTGATCTATCAAAATTTGGTTCTAGAACTATATGTTCTATTCTATATGCTCAGGGAACGGAAGTTTACATTGTATTACTTGACATTTCGGTCCATATGGAGTATAGGCGGTTGAGTTGTTAATGCCTCTGGTGTGTTTATGCTTCTGGCTACGGATTTATTAAGCATTTTTCTCATGTTGGACTGGTAGTGCATGGTTCCGTCTCCCTGCTACTGAGTTAAGTGCGTGGAGCGACACTGTGAGCTGTGGATTTCTTGTGGAGTGCTTTTACATCTGTCCGCGGTCGTTTGTAGCGTGAACTGTCTGTTCAGAAAAATGGAGACAGGAGGTTGCTGAACTGGGTTTGTCTTATGCAGTAATGTGTGGCTGCTGGTTTTCTAGTGACTGCCGCCTCCACCGACGATGAACTGTACTTTTCGTGGCGGACTTTTGGGTTGTGTTGGCACTCTCGCAGCAGCCTTATGCATGTGTATACTACTGTGGAATGTTGGTTTGTTGAGACTCCTGTCTATTCCATTTTACACATGGGGCAGTGGTGAGAATTTCGTGTGATATTTACTGTCACAGAAACTAAGCAGTATAGTCGACCCCTTGCCGTTAAGTGGAACCGCGACTAACTAACTAACTAACTAACTAATTATACTTGTTCATTTGATTGTGCATTATGTTTGTTTCAAATCTACTATTTGCTTGGCACTGAATCGGTTAATCTCTATTTCGCCTCTTCCTCATTATGCATGTGAATCAATACCCGTAAATATATTTCTTATGCTATATAATCACGACTATCGCTATATCCAGAAGCCGCACAGACCCTCGATGGATGCGCCTAGAGGTAGGAGAAAGTCCGCCGTCAGAAATAGCCCAGTCATATGCATAGCATCATCATCATCATGTTTCGTGTCCATTGCAGAAAGTGGCTCTTATCACGGCGCGTCGACAAGCCTCTCGATCTCTGGCCATGTCTCCAGCCTCATACACCCTCATGTGGAGGTCGGCATGACCGAATGTGCTGATCCGGTGTGCTGATGTCAAGGTAACGGGTTCAACCCCTACACCGATCAGTTGATTAAAATATTGATTTTTCGTCCTTGACTTGGGGACGTAAATTACAAATACCTCTGAAGTCGGAGTGAGTTCGCCTGCTGGCGAGGGATACTGGTAACAGTGAAAGCTAATTCACACGCAGATATCAGTCCAGCGCTTTAGAAGTAGTAGCAATATACGGACTACGCTTAGGTTCAAAAAAGAGCAAACAAATAAAATACACCCTCATGTTACAAGGGTCTACAATGTCCTGTGTCTATCTTCGTACTCGTCCACCACCGCCTCTCCTTCCCGGAACCACGCCTTCCATCGCTGTACTCTCCAAGCCACTGTTACGTTTTACATGGTATTTCAGTTTCCCAGACAGGACGCTGCTAATGAGCCAGATTTCTTCCATCTTCAGATCTTGCAGAATTTCAATATTTGTCTTCTTCTTGTTCCATGATATTCTAAGAAAGTTTCTGTGGTATTTCAGCTTAAAATTTTCTTCTTTCGTGGTTGCCACATTGTCCACGACTCAGATCCACAGATTGCCACAGGAAAGATGCATGTAATCCAAAATTTAACTCGTTTATGGTGCTGTGCTACAGGTTCTTAAAACTGTCATGACTGCCTGTAGTACCTTGTGAATGTAGGACGGAGGGGGGGGGGGAGGAGGAGGAGGTCTTGTGCCTGAGGAATTAAGGCCGCCTGGCTACTGCAGTCGCCGCCAACTGTATAGGTTTGGGTTTTTTTTTTTTCTCCAGACATAAAATATCCATCAGCTTACCAAAGATTCGAACCCGGGTCACCAGAATGGGAAACGAGCGTTCTATCCACATGGCCAGATGTTCCTCATAGGTTCTTAATATTGTGTAATTTCATAATATGTTATCAGTATCAAACTACCAATGTCATCAAGCACAAACGATTATCATAAACGTAACTGACTCGTTGTATGCAAACAATTGAATCAGTTTCTGCTCGTTTTCGATGTAATAAGGACAAAGAATCTTTCATAAACAATACAAACATTGATAATACAACGTTACGTAATTGGGTAGACGATCTGTGCCAGTAATCTGAAGTGGGAGACAACAATAGATCGCGTTTGTTTGCGAATGGTCAAAGACAATGCAGAATAACTGAAATCATCTGTCATGTCAATTTTGATTTGTTTACTATGGTCTGCATGAAATCATATTAAAGGTGAAATATATCGCTTATCAGTGGTCCTCAAAGTCAGAATGTATTTACCTACCTATCTGCCTACCTGTATGCATTCATAGATACATAGATACATAGATTTCTACCTCCCTACCTACCATTAAACGGGCATACATACATACATGCATATATACTCAGAAACACACACACACACGCACACACACACACACTCACTCACTCATTCACTCACTCACTCACCACACACACATATGTAAATACACACACACACACCTGCTTGCCTGCCTGTCTGTCCATTCTCTGTCTCTCCGTCCGTCCGTCCATCCGTCCGTCTGTCTGTCTGTCAGTTTATATATCTACCTACCACCATCCATTAAGCCATAATCCATCCGTCCACTCTTTCATCCATCCATCCGTCCGTCTGTCTGTCAACTTGTCTGTCTGTCTGCTGAAAGTCTGTTCTCCTATCTTTATCTGTCGTTTGTGTGTGTCTGGCTATCTGACTATTTGTCTGTCTGTCTTGCTATTATTCTACTGTTCTGAGAACGGTAATAATAATAATAATAATAATAATAATATCAATAAAATAATAATAATAATAATAAGAGAGAGAGAGAGAGAGAGAGAGAGAGAGAGAGAGAGAGAGAGAGAGAGAGAGAGAGAGAGAGATAATAGAATGGAGTGCAGCCATATTTATATCACTTGCGGTAGTCACGAGAGAGAGAGAGAGAGAGAGAGAGAGAGAGAGAGAGAGAGAGAGAGAGAGAGAGAGAGAGAGAGAGAGAGAGAGAGAGAGAACACGAATGAACAAAATTAATTTTCAAAGGGTTAAGAATTGGGCAAGCAGGCCCGTCTAACATTCTGCTCTTCTATCACTCGCTGTCATACATTATTTCATTCACACATCATTCAAGGCTAACTGAGAACAGCAACAATATAAAAGATATGCATTATAAAGGCATGGGGAAACTGCAAAAATCAATACTACACGACTCAGTAATATTAATGAATGGTGTGGCACTTGTTATTAGCTATATGGAATATACTGGTCTACCAAAAGGGGACTGCCTGTTATGCTAAGGTTTTGTTATTATTATTATTTGTATTACTAAGGGGAAAGGTAATCCGTACTGAGATAGTGTTCGAATAATTTGCCATTATATGTAGAGGGATTGGTGATGTCTTTGATTTCTTGTGGAAGATTGTTCCACAGCTGAGCTGCAGAGTACGTTAAGCTTGTTTTTTTATAAATCAATCCTAGGCTTCGGAATGTGTAATATTTGTAATCGTTTACTGTGTCTAACATTAAATTCAAACAATGGCCAAATTTGGGGCATTCCGATGTAGGATTTTGTGAATTAGTTTGGACCTAATGAAAATCAGTCGTTCGCGGAGTGGTAGTAAATGAAGGCATTTATGAAGGCTAGGATTGTATTGTCAGTTAAATGTTTGCTATAAATTGAAATCATGGCCCGTTTGTGGAGTGAGTAAAGTCGCTTGGTGCTTGAACTGGAACAACCGTCTCAGATTGTAGAGCAGTAGTCAAAATGTGTCTAAATGTGAGACGTAAAGAATATTTTCTATGTGTCCTCATTAAGGAAATTTTTAATTTTGGCGAGTTGGTAGACGTTTTTTCGCTGTCTGTTTAACCATCGCTTGAACGTGGGGATTTAAGGTTAGGTTTCTATAAATGATGAGGTCTAATGCTTTGTGCTCAATTACACTTTCTACTGGCATGTTATCGATGTGAAGTTGAAGTGATCTGTGTGAATTTTGAGTTTGGAGTCTTTGTCTGGTTGTTAATAACATAGATTTTGTTTTAGTGATGTTAATTTGCATACGGTTCGCATAGCTCCATCAAACTACATTATTTAATTCTTGTTGCAAAGACGATTCCAGCAAACTACAGCTTACAGCGTCTGTATACACTGTACAGTTGTCTGCAAATAGGTCGTAGCACGCAGAGAGATGCAAAGGTAGATCGTTAATATATATGGCAAATTTTAGAGGGCCAAGAATAGAGCCTTGCGGTATTCCAATATTGAAGGTAGGAGTTCGAGACAGAGATTTAGAGAGTGAGAGATTTAGAGAGAGAGAGAGAGAGAGAGAGAGAGAGAGAGAGAGAGAGAGAGAGAGAGAGAGAGAGAGGAGATTAGAAAGAGAAGCAGCCATCTGTAGATCACTTACGGTATTAACAAGAGACATATTAGAAAGGGAGGCAGGAATCTGTATATCCCTTGCAGTAGTCAGAACAGAGAGAGATTAGAATGGGAAATAGCCATCTGTTTATCACTCGCGGTAGTCACAGAATCTGTTAAATGGAAAATCCCATACCCCGAAGCACTCAACTAAAATTACGTAATGTTAAACGCAATGTTAGACGCAATGTTAAACATAATGTTATCGCAATGTTAAACGTAATGTTAAACGCAATGTTAAACGCAAAGTTAAACGCAATGTTAAAGCATGTACCAATACATGTACTGGGACAAAAAGGCGGCCAGTGTGTCATTATCAATTTGGGGAACCCGAAGAGGCCACCAAGACATCAAGACAAGAGAATAGGATTGGAGAACAATATTTCAACAACATGAAATCAGTTAAGACGCATCTTTGGGCCCATTAGGGATACACAAAGTGGAGAGTGGAAAAGAAGAAGCAACAAAGACATTTATGATCTATTTAAGTCCCCGCTAATCACTGTATCATGAAGGTTAATAGACTACAATGGCTGGGGCATATAGAAAGAATGGAAGATAATAGGGAAACAAAACTCGCTTACACTCAGGAAATAAATGACCGTAGACCCCGAGGTAGACCAAGAAGACGGTGGAGAGATAATATACATACAGACCTACAAGCACTTGGAATCAGCGACTGGCAAAAGACGGTCAACCAGAGAGACGAATGGAGACGGCTTGTATCTGCAGCAAAGAACCTCAATGGCTCGGAAATGCTGAAGAAGAAGAAGATGAAATCAGGATTAACATCTTGAGAGATTAACAACGCAATAAAATTGAGAATTGTCAAATGTTATTATATTCAACAATACTTTATGGCGCGGAAGCCTGGATAACGAACAAGCAATTAGAAAGAGGTTCAGGATATGAGGATATACAGAAGACTATGTCGTATTTCATGGAAACGAAAACAATCAAATACGGAGGTTCTAGGGGGAAGGGAAAAAAACTGAAATTAATAAGAGTTGATGACATGAATAAAAAAGAGGCAAATGAAATATTTTGGCCACGTTAAATGACGTACCATCTTATAAAAACCATACTGGAGAGTAAGGCTGATAGCAAGCGAGCTGAGTTAGACAACGATACAAGTAGGAAGATAACATAAATAGATTGGTGAACATCAATGTGACAGAATTATAGTCAGAGCGAGAAACAGACAGTACTGGATATCAATTTCAACCAACTTTCATTTTGGAGACGGCGCCCGATGGATTGAAGACATTTCATAAATACATTCACACTATATAGGTGTGACATTAATCAATTCATCAACTGAAAGCCTATTAGGCAAAAAACATCTCAGGCTAGAAAATTGTACAAAATAATCCTCAATGCATTAAAGAGATATTTAACTTCATTGTGAGAACCGCTGGCGCCTTTTAGACACGCCCAGCTGGCATATAAATTACTGCATAAGTAAAATACCACCAACCCGAAACAGGCTCAACATGTGTAGCTTTGTTTAAGATCCTTCTAATCCTCAGTAATACGGGGTTACTTTTTTCTTGTTTTATCAATTAGATTTGACGGTATCGAAAGTAATTCAAAGTACTCTAACTTCCACCAAACACAATCAGCGTGTTAATATCGGAACAAGACGGCTTCAAGACAAATCTGTTGTAGAAATAGCCATAAATTGAAGCTGTTATTTTACACGAAGATTCTGTAAGCTGGTTTGGCATTGGGTATTTGTCGCCATGGTATCCTATTTATGTATTATAGGTATTTCGTACCTAGGTGAGTATTCAAATTTTGTCAGCTCATTCCTTCCTTCCATTCCATCCATCTATCCATCTATCCATCTCATCATCATCAAGTGCCCTGCCAGCTGGCGTAGGCGATTCATGTCTTTCCACATGTCTCTGTCTTTGATGTTCCTCCATGTCACCGTTTCAATACATCCGACATCATTTCTCTTGGTCTTCCTCTGCCTCTTTCCCCATTGCTCTTTCCAGTTGTCACGATATTTACCAATGCCTCTCTTCTCATCACATGACTAAAGAAAGCTGTTTGTCTCATTCTTATTGTTGAATATAATGTTCTAGTTTCAGAAGCCTCTTTCAGGGCAATCGTTGTTAGTTACTCTGGCAGATCCAAGGAATTCGCAACATTTGACTCAGAAAACCACATCTCAGTTGCTTCCAAGTTCTTCCTAATTTGTTCATTTACTTTCCAAGATTCACGACCATATAGCAAGACAGCCTATGTATTTATCTATATATCTGTCTAATTTATACATCTATCCATTATCCATCTATCCATTTATCCATCCTTCCAGTGCTGTCTCTATGTTCATTCATTCATTCATTCATTCATTCATTCATTCATTCAGTAGCATGTCCTTTGCAGAACCTCGCTCCCATAACAACCTTCCGGAAAACTTCTCGATCACAAGCAAGATAGTCCCGCGTCTGATACACCCATATGGAGATCATCTACCACATACTGCACCCATCTTCTCTTTGGCCTTCCTCTTCCTCTCTTCCCAGGCATATACCCCTCCGTTATTGTTCTCTGTCATGAGATTACGAGAGAAAAGTCATTACCTCTAAGCCACGAAGCCGGCCATCCTACAGTACTTCTTGTTTAATTTGACCACAGCAACAATGCACAATTGGTTTTCAACTTTTTTTTTTTTACCAACTCAAAAGAAATCCAGTGGCAATGGTTTACATATAAACTTCACAGACGTCCAATAGGGATGTATTTCAAATCTTTTATTTTCTCTTCCTCAGTATCCTCGGACCATAAGCATTTCAAGATATGATTTTGAACGTACTCCACATAGCAAGCGTCTTGTTCAAATTCATAATTTACTTGACAATTTCCTATCGAAATACATAACTTCTTCAAATTCAATAATACTTATTTTTTTAGGTGCTATAATGAAGAGGTGGAATGAGTATATAAAAGAATTATATAATGGAGAAAGGGAAGAATTAACAGAAGAAAGTAACTTAGAAGGCCCACCTATTCTAAAAGAAGAAGTCGCTGATGCTATGAAACATATGAAGAAAGGAAAAACAGCTGGGCCAGATGAAATCACAGTAGAAGAATTAGAAGTATTGGGAGAATTTGGGATAGATATATTAACCAAAATGCTGAATGATATTTACAACAGTGGATATTTACCGAGCGATATGCTGAAATCTGTATTTATAGCAATACCAAAGAGACCAGGAGCACTTGAATGCGAAGATTTTCGTACAATTAACCTCATAAACCATGTCACTAAGCTTCTACTCAGAATTATAATGAGAAGAACAAGAAAGAAAATAAAAATGGAAATTAGTGAAGAACAGTATGGTTTTATGGAAGGAAAGGGTACAAACAATGCAATATATATATTACGAACACTAATAGAAAGATCAATAGAGAAACAAGAGACATATATTTATGCTTCATAGATTATACTAAGGCATTTGATAAAGTAAAACATGATGAGCTGATTAAAATGTTGGAAGATATCAACATTGATGGGAAAGATTTAAGAATAATAAAGAATATATACTGGAACCAAGTAGCAGCAATTAAAATGGGAAATAAAGAGGGTAGTTATGAACAGATAAAGCTAGGAGTACGACAGGGGTGTGTCTTGTCACCCGATCTCTTCTCCCTGTATAGCGAAGTAATAATGAGAGAGATCAAAGAGAAGCCAGGAATACTAATCGGAGGATATAATATAAACAATATACGCTATGCAGATGACACAGTATTGGTAGCGGATAATGCAACAGACCTACAACAATTGTTGGACAGTGTAGTAACAGAGAGTGCACAGAAAGGACTGTCCTTGAATATCAAGAAAACAGTAACAATGGTGATATCAAAGAAAATGGGGACGCCAAAATGTGACATAGAAATAGAAGGGGAAATTCTCAACCAAGTGGATAATTTTAAATACCTAGGGGCACTTATAACATCAGATGGAAGATGTACAAAAGAGATTAAGAGCAGAATAGGGCAGGCAAAGACAGCATTTCAGAAAATGAAGAGTATCTTATGCAATAAGTCGCTATCAATGAATGTAAGAAAGAGAGTACTAAAATGCTATATAGAACCAGTTTTGCTGTATGGCAGCGAATCTTGGAATGTAAATGAACAAATTAGGAAGAACTTAGAAGCAACAGAGATGTGGTTTTTAAGACGAATGTTGCGAATTCCTTGGACTGCCAGAGTAACTAACAACGATTGCCTGAAAGAGGCTAATGAAACTAGAACACTATATACAACAATAAGAAAGAGACAAACATCTTTCTTTGGTCATGTGATGAGAAGAGAGGCATTGGAGAACATCGTGACAACTGGAAAGATCGAGGGGAAGAGAGGCAGAGGCAGACCAAGAGAAATGATGCTGGACGGACTGAGACGGTGGCATGGAGGAATATCATCAGCAGAGTTGATCCAGAACACCAAAGACCGAGATCTGTGGAGAGCCATGAACGCCTACGCCGGCCGGCACGGCACTTGATGATGATGATGATTTCAAAATATCAGTCATATTACTTTCTTCCTGTTGTCCTTTGTTCTCGGTCTTTGATCAGTCCAGATGGATTCTTTACTTTCAGATGTTAAAAACCAACCTCTCTCGATGAAATCAAAATGTAAACTGTCTTCTGTTTGTTGTTGTTGCTATTTCCGTATATCCGTTGTTAAAAGTGTCTTCATTTCCTAGATACTACACAACTTTCCCCAAAGCACTTTCTGCGCGTTTTATTGCGCTCTGTATTAAGTTTGCTCTAGCTAAAAAAATCTCCTTGAAACTAAATTTAATTTCCAATTTGTAATATTAATTCTCCGTCCGAGCTCTACCAAGTCGTTCTATAACAGTCATACTGTTATAGCGATCTCGGATGTAGCGAATTTATGTTGTGAATAACAATATTGTATCTATCCATCATGTGCCATGCCGATAAGCGTGGGCGGTCATGTTTTGCCATCTCACTCGATCACCAGAGTCATGAATCAGCCCCGTGTTCCTGTCTCGACCATGCCACAAGGCCAAGCCATTCGGGTATTTACTTCCCCTTGGTCTCTTCTCTTCGACCTTGCCAGTTGTCACCAAGTTCTCCAATTTATTTCTTCTCATTGTCAGAGTCTCACCCGAGGATAGAACGCGTTGTCTGCACCAACGCCCGACAATGCAACGCCGAGATATTATAAGCCCTACAGTTATAATGCGGCGGCCCTCACTAGCGCCAGGCAGCCAGCGCTCGATAGTGTAGCGCTGGGCTATTATAAGCACTACAGGCGATAAGCGCTGAACGATGCTAAGCAGGCAGCTAGCACACAGCGTGAACCGTGAGGGGTCACGCGTGCTAACCCAAGCGCTACTAGAGAGTGTGCTGTGTCCAGTCAGACTGAGCTGGACGGTCGTCAGAGACAGACGTGTGAAAGCGGCTGAGAGTTGTTGCATGTCGTGAAAGCTAGCCTGTTTGACAGCTTGAGATGGAGTGCGTGTCTGTGTGACTTGTAAGTTGGAGTGCATTGATATCTTCTATTGTATTGATGTATTGATTACTTGCACTGTTGTAATCCATTGTATATTGTAACGTGTGATTGCGCGAAGCGTGTATTGATTCACGATGTGTGCAGTGCGCGAATAAATAGCACGAAATATCTTATCGGCGGTTAGCCTTGTGTTGTTTAACTAGTGTAATTAAGATCGTACTTTGTCAAGTGACGAGCCCTAATTCTTGCCCTAAGCAAGACTTTGACACTCATAACACACCCAAATAATTTTGACTCTGCGTCCAATGACTCTAATCAGTTTACGATCTTCATTTGTTTCTTTAAGGACTTGTTCATTGGTTTTTCTGTCTGTCCATGGTATTCTTTGCATTGTCCTCAGAAACCACATTTCCACAACCATCAGATGTTTTTCAGTTTGACTGCTCATTATCCACGCTTCACATCCATATAAAAGTACAGGTTCTTTGTACTTCAACACTCTTTTTCTCGTTTCAGTTGATATCTTTTTATTGGTCAGTATGCTTTTCATCTTGCAAAAGGCTACCTTCGCAATGGCAATTCTTGTTCTAATCTCTTTAAGGCATCTCCGATCAGATGTTATGACTGTTCCAAGATAACTGTACCGATTCACTTGCTTAAGAATATGCCCATTTACTCGTATGTCACATTGCGGTATTTCCTTCTTCCCAGTGGTGACCATAATCGTTGTCTTCTTACTGTTCAGTTCTAACCCTAGTTGTTCACTGCGTACAACAACCGCATCTGCTAAATGTAGCAAGTCCTGTTCATTGCCTTCAATCAAGACTGTATCATCTGCATATCTAATGTTATTGATGTATCTTCCCCCAAATTTTGATTCCTTCCATATCTTCTATATTTATGAACATATTTTCACTGTAAAGGGAAAAAAGATCAGGAGACATGACACATCCCTGTCTCACATATCTTTTAATAGGCTGCTATTGACCTACCTCATTATCGATTCTGTTGGCAGCTGTTGTTTCCAATATATGTTTATTTACAAGTCTAAGGTCTTTTTCATCAATTTGTAGATCTTCAAGCATCCTTAACACGTTGACATGTCTTACTTTATCGTAAGCCTTTATTGTATATTACGTTGTAAATCCATTACTATACACTTGGACTCTTATAAGAGGAATTTCTGATAAGAACTATTTCTTGGGTCCCAGGTGAGTTCGCCTTATCAGTTCTACAATGTATACACACACACACATACACACACATACACACACACACTTACAGCACACACATACATACTCGAACATACATACACACTATCCTAACCCTGCTGACCGCAGGACCAGACGTAGACCACCCACACCTTGTAGACCGTGACCAGGTTCAGTGCCGAAGGGTAATATGGTTCAGTGCCGAAGGATAATATATCCCCAGACGTGACCTACCATTTGGATAGAAGGATGATATATCGCCATACTAGGAGCATCATGTTGTTTGGTTTTCTTCGTGGCATCTTCGGTAATTTTAATACTTGATGAATTACAATTTACATTATACTATTTGTTCATTTGATTGTGTACCATTTCGGGTCCTATTGTCTGGTTTTAGTCAGATATGACTGAGCTACCGTATGACAGTAGACGGTACTACCTGCTTTCTGTTAGCCCAGTATGTTGGTCGCCGCTCACCAAACCCGACACCTCACATTGTACCAACGGCTTCGGGCGGAGGATACAAGCCTTACCCTAATGCGAGGAAATGCAACATAAAGACTAAATCTCATGGCAGGGCAGACCAGGCCCTTAGCTGTGATTGGCAGCTGGTCTAGGATGGAGGCTCCGACAGGCCGACAGTTAGAACAACTGGTCTAGGAGGCTCCGACAAGCGGACATTTAGAGCATTGCTTTGTTTTTGTTGATCCGGCAGCTTCTGCAGTTTGACTTGTTCCATACGTATTGGTGTTATCTTTCCTCTGGAGTAAACTAGACAGGCTGAGAGAGGGATCATGATCCATGGGCAACACATGGTCTCTAAACTCATTCCAGGCTTTGTGTTATGGAGAGGTATCCATTTTACAAACTATCGTCTGTCAAGACAGCAAGATGCCAGTCATGTCTTGTCCAAAACTATTTCTTCTTTGGCACTGAATCAGTTAAATTCACCAAGGAAATACATTGTTTTGAATGTGTTTAGTTTAGTCTAGTTTAGTCGATGGATCAACATCACGGCACACGGGTGTAACCCATAAGTGCTCCGTTTTTCTCCTAACTCAAACCTGAGTTTGGAGAAACTCAGCTCAGTGCACGAACTTCGTAGCACGGCGAGGAAATTGAATTTGTGTTACTTCTTTAAACATACATTGCTTTTCTTTTCAGTTCTCGTGGCTGGGAAACCAATGCCATTGACGATACCCAGAAAAATCATTTACCGCTCCTTCAAGCTGGTTGAGGAACCTAGCCTAGGGCCGAAACGGTTAGGTGAAAGCTGGACATCACCTTCTAAACTCTCATGTGCCAGAAGCTGCATGGAGAAATACGACAACTGCTGGAGCTTCTTGTATAATCCATCTACAATGATCTGCACGCCGGGGTCCAGTTTTGACCCACAGCAACCACTGCCAACCGCAGAAGAGGGACAGCTCTACAACAGTTTGTCGTGCACTTCCAGATTTTTCCAGATGTACAGAAAGAACAACACATCAGCGTGTGTGGCCGAGTTAACGTCTGCAAATTACAATGGCGCTTATGAAAACTGCCGTTCTTTTGGCGGTGTTCTAATGTCCGTGAGAACAGACGATAAAATGAATATCTTGCTGACAATTGCGGATCTCAGCGACTCTTGGGTGGGTTGTGATGATCTAGACAACGACGGGGTCTTCATCTGGAGAGATAACAATGAGGTTCTAAACGAAGATGAGATTGGGATGTTTTTTGTGAGCAAGCCCACCAGTCAGTGTGTCAATTATGATTATCTGGATAGGAAACTCACCAGTAAAGACTGCTCGTTTTCTATGAGTTTCTTCTGTGAAATTCTACTTCCTTGAGAAGGATTACTGCGATAGTTTTTGTTTCATTTTCAATGAAATGATAGAACAGTCACTCACTGGAATCACGCCGTCTTGACAGACGATTGCTTATTACATTGCGCTTTAAAAAGAAAAGCATTATACAAACCAAAACCCATGGCTGTAGCGAATGTGAATGATTAGACCAATTAGCTTTGTAAATATTCGTCCTCAACGAATCCATGTAAAGATATGTCATTTCCACCATCACGCACCATTTGACTTCTGACAAGCTCAATTTCTGACCTATTGGCAATCATTTTATCCTTTATCTTTATTTCATTTCTGATCCTTTCCTTCCACGTAACGCGATCAGCTGCGACTTGCTCCCAACGTGCAATATCAAAGCCTGTATTAGTCATGTCCCGCTTACAAACATTTTTGTATCGTAGTAGAGGCTGACCACGAGATCTTTTACCAATTATCTGTGAGGCCGTGAAGAAGGTGGTCACAACGGGAAAGCTGGAAGGGAAGGGAGGCAGGGGAAGCCCAAAAGAGCAGATGCATGTAGGAACATTGCTATCAGAAATGATTGGAAGCACGAGAGATAGAAGGTTTTGGACATACATGGTCATCAACGTTAAACTGCATCGACGTTAAGAAGAAATACATTTTCCAGCATTTTAAAAACATGGCAAACAAGCTACTGGATGACAACATGACTAATACGGACGAACAGATAATCGTGACCACCACGTATTGTCCTCATTACACTCACTAACAGACAATGAAAGTCAAGAAATACAGTTGAAAATAACATCAATTTAGCTTATATGATAATGATGCATAGTATTTCTGTCGCGCTTACAGCCTTCATCAGAAAAAAAATACATACACAAAATACAACATATAATCACGGAGAAGAAACCCCAGTGAATACATTAAGGCATAAGAACGGGATGAGAAGAATGAAAAGATGAGAACATTGAAGAGAAAACGAAAATGTGGAAAGAAATGAGCTACTTATCTTAGAATCCTAGGCTGTGACACTAACATTTCACCTTGATATCTTATATAGGCCTGATCCGTGGCTAAGGGATTACGGACGCAGTTCGTCATCCCGCATACCGCGTTCATTACACAGTTGCGGGTGATTTAGTAGCAGACCGCGTTGGTTGTTTACGAAATGGTATGGGTACCGGTTGTCCAGAAAGCTCACAAACTACTGAACGTAAACTTGCCAAGAGATCACAAACAGCCAACAAATAAAACACATTGCTGGGGTGATGGGGGGAACTGCGACGTCCTGTAAAAGGATATGCAACTAACTATTTACTTTTATAGACAGCCGTGGGAGTCTGTGGTATCAGTGGCACCTGGGTAGGGGGTGGTAGCGGTTCAGTGAAGATCCCAGGTAAATGAGTGGAAGTGGTACATGAAAAAGGGGGAAGAAGATAAGGCGGGAAACTGGAAGCAATGTAGATGTAATAGTGGTCCGAGAGTGAACACTGAGAAGGAGTTTCCCGGTGGATGTCCTTACAATGTATGAATGTCATGAAATAAAATTGGGACTGTCTTAGTCTAATTTCTACAAGCAGTTTACGGTTTTCATTTGTCTCTTGTAGAAGTTGATCATTGGTTTTTCTGTCAGTCCATAGTATTCTTTGCAATTTTCTCAGAAACGACATTTCCACTGCCACTGGACGTTTCTCAGCGTGTCTGTTTCTTGTCCACGTTTCACATCCATATAAAAGTACAGGTTCTTCAACACTTTTTTTCTCGTTGCAATTGACATCTTTTAATCAGGAACTACAGGCACTGACAGATACAGTGGTTGTGGAGAGTGAAAGAATGGATCTTAGTTTGAATAATAGAAAGCCATAGTGATATCAAAGAAACAGACTGTGCCTAAATGTGCACTTAAAGTTAATAACGTTATTTTGGGGCAAGAGCAGAAATTCAGATACATTGGACACTTGGATAACATCAGATGGAAGATACATCACAGAGATTTAGAATTGAATAGGACAAGCAACAACTGCATTCTATAAAATGAAGAACATTTTGTGCAATAAGTCATTGTCCTTGAACGTTACAAAGAGAGTTCTTGCGTGTTACACAGAACCAATTTTAACATATGACTGCGAATCCTGTTTAATTAGTTCCATCATCTTATCTTGTTCCTCTTGTACCTTGCAGTGTTGAGGTGACGTATTAACAGCAGGAGAATGCCCGTTTATGGGCTTCATATATCGAGATTACCAAGGACTGTCACTCTCTCTGTCCGTCGTTTATATGGTCGGCCTTTTCTTCTGGTACCTTTTGGTATGTACATACAATGATAGAGATTTACTATGATTATGATTGTTTTCATATCCTTTACAGGACATCGCTGTCAACATTTATCAGTTGATTGTTGATTTCTTAGCAAGATTACGCTCAGTAGTTTGCCATTGCTTTCTGAGCGGCCGGCTCACATACCCCGCAAGTTACCGACGCTATTCGAACCACTGATGATTCTCACTGTTGTCACGTTACTTACGAGAGTAGACGAGATTACGGAGAAAAGTTGCTAACCTCTAGGCCAGGAAGCCAGCAGAGATTTACTACACAAGATATTTTATATTTTCTTAAATGCAGCGTTTGCTTGGCCTATTCTGCTCTTAATTTCTGTTACGCAGCTTCCATCTGATCTTGTGATTGTACCAAGATGTCTGCATTTGTTGAGGTGGTTAAATATTTCCCCTGCTATTGTAACAGTATATTTTAGTTTTATCTTATCCTTTTAATAGTGTGAGTGATTGTGTGAAAGAGTGTGTGTATGGGTGCGTGGTTTTTATGTATGAGAGAGAGAGAGAGAGAGAGAGAGAGAGAGAGAGAGAGAGAGAGAGAGAGAGAGAGAGAGATGTGTGTATATATATATGTATATATGAATGAGTGACTGGTTTGATGTGTTTGTGATTGTGAGTGGGTATATATATGTGTGTTTATGTAAGGAAGTGTGCGTGTGGTTGTGTGATTGTATGGATGTACGACTGTGTGAGTATTTATGTACTTGCGTGTTAAAAGTGTGTATGTGTCGATATTGTGTGTATGGGAAGAAGTGTATGTGTGTACTTTGCTGTATGCATATATGAGAATATATGGACGTGTGTGAGAGAGAGAGAGATGGAGAGAGAGAGAGAGAGAGAGAGAGAGAGAGAGAGGAGAGAGAGTTAGAGAGAGGGTAAGAGAGAGAGACAGAGAGAGAGAGACAGAGAGAGAGAGAGAGAGCGAGAGAGAGAGAGTATGTATGTTTTCTAAGTAACTTTTGTTAGTGAGTTTGTGATTGTGAGTATATACGTATGCAAGGGAGCGTGTATTTGTGTGCTATTGACGGCCAGGTGCGAGTAATGGTATATTAAAACCAACTCGTAATAATTACCTCCTCGCTGATTTCTCTCATTATTACTGCGATATATAGAGAGAGGATATCCAGTGACAACACACATCTTGTCTTACTCCTTGATTTAACTGTTCATATTTGACCTCTTTATTTCCGCATATTTAATTGCTGCTACTTGTTTCCAGTAAATAGTGTTTATTATTGAGTGATCTTACAAATCACGTATAACATCTTGCAACATTTTGATCAATTCGTCATGTGTCACATTTTCTAAACATAAAAAAGCACAAGAATATTATCTCTATGTCTCTGTTAGTCTCTTCTGATGGGGAGAGAAAATGGGGACCAGAGAAAGAGGCAGACAGAGAAGAGAGAACTATTTTCTCTAACTTCCAATGACAAGGATTATTATCGCATACGATTATCACCATTTTATAAAATGCAATTTTTGTTTGTCCTATTCGTGTCATATTCATGTCCAATTCTTATCTGTATCTCTGTGGTGCATCATCGGTCTGATTCGTGATAACTGAATAATTTACAAAAATATTTTTTAAAATATTTAGTGTTGTTGCTTTATCATCAGAACTGAGTACCTTAAAATTCGCTTAAAAGTCGACAGGGTCGACTTCATTGCACCGGATTTTATCCCATATGGCTCGGTCTCTTTCAGCAGCCCGGAAAGCGTCGCACAAAGCACGAACTCCGTAGCTCTAGCATCGACCCAAAGGAGTCTCCGAAACATTTAACTCGTGAACCGAAGGACGTGGCCCGGAATCGAACCCATAACCTTAGGATCCCGAAGTCAAACGGTTTGACCACTTCGCCACGGAGACTCCCGGAACTGGGTACCTCACTTAGCTTAATAATTGAGGCTAGTCGCGTCGCTGTCTAACGCTGTCGCGTTATTTTGACAAATCTTTACCGCCCACCCTGATTCATGAAGACACCTCAGCTACACGTGGCTCTACTGTGTAGACCAGACGTCAGCAACCTACAGCACGCGTGCACAGTGTGGCACGCTGAATGATTTTCCATGGCACACTGAGCGAACAAAAATACACTTTATGATCTCAGAACAAATTAATTGTTAATTATTTTCAGCCACGTAATTCTTTTAGAACATCTCATGTTTTCAAATCTCTTCAAGACAAATGTTGTTAGATATTAGAGGTAAGAATGTGCGATCTGTTGCGAACTGAGGGACTGAGGAGCAACAGTGGCTGACCTTAACGAAGTTCTTTTCCCATCGTATCGTTCTCCTGTATTCCCTACACCCCCAACTACGACTCTAGTCATTCATTCATTCATTTTTTCATTAATTAATTAATTATTTTTTCATTAATTAATTAATTAATTAATTCTGTAGCATGTCCTTTGCAGAACCTAGCTCCCATAACAACCTTCCGGAAAACTTCTCGATCACAAGCAAGATGTCCCGCATCCGATAAACCCATCTGGAGATCATCTGCCACATCCTGCACCAATATTCTCTTTGGCCTTCCCCTTCCTCTCTTCCCAGGCATATATCCGTCCATTATTGTTCACTCCAAACTCTCATGACGTTTCAAGTGACCATAATGTATAAATTTTCTTTGTCTCATGGTCATTATTAGCCAACCTTCTTCAATATTCAGATCTTGTCTTATGGATGTATTTGTTCTTTTCTGTATCGAAGTTTTTCTTAGAGCCCGTCTATAACATTTATATTCAAAGGCAGGTAAGCGCTGTTCAGCTTGCTTAGTAAGTGTTCAGGATCTCACAGGCGTATGTTGCAATGGGAAGGATGCATGCTCTTAAAAATCTAATGTTTGTAGTTCTATCTGCCTGTAACGAGCGTGTTTCTACGCCAAGGTGGGGCAGATGTAGAGGTTAAGAATTTGAAAAAATACAGTTAAGGTTACATCTAATTTTGTTTTGTAGTTCTATCGGTCCCACTCCATAATTTATTCAGTTGTTTCAGTCTTTGAAGAGCAATTGATAGTCGTCGTTGAATTTCTTTCATTGTGTCGTGTCGCTATTGTTGGTAATCACTGACCCAAGATATTCGAAATTTTCCACAACCTCCAATCTTTCGTCATTAACACATATTTCTTTCCCCATAGTAGTTTTTTTTTTTTTTCTTTTCATAAGTATTATCTTTGTTGTTGCTATGTTAAGATATAAGTTGTGATTTTCTCTATTTCTTTGGGTTGAGGTTGTAAGGTGTTCTATACCAGTCTGTGATGTGGCTAGTAATACTGTATCATCAGCATATCGAATCTCTAGTATGTCATGACCAACAGATATTTAGGGCATCATATAGCTCCCTGTTTATATCATCTCTGACATTTCTCATTATATTTTCGGCGTACAGGTTAAACAAATATGGTGACAGCACGCAGCCCTGACGGACTCCTTGCTTGATGTCAAACCAATCTGATGTCTCGCCATCTATTCTAACCGCTGCTTGTTGGTCTAGATAGAGCATTTGTATGACTCCACCAACTGTATAATTCTCTGGGCTTTCGCATACTCATACCAGTGGTATGCCACGACATCCATAACACAAATGTTGATGTTGTTATTAAGTAATACGGCGCCGTTAAAATGTTTTTCTCTTTAACTGTTCGACTTTCTGTCGTTACAAAGTTTACTTATGACAATTCTATAATTACAATTTTAAAATAATGTTCAGAACTTACGTTTTGCAAAACATACTGTGTGTAGTCAAACCGGGGGGGGGGGGGGGGGGGGGGGGGTTTGTTATTCGTAAAGTCAAGTGTTTGGAAAACAATATCAGGAAAATTGTGAGTCGATTTTTGCAAATGTCAGTATATTACAAACTTCAGCAGATGTGCGGCGATAAGTGCGCATGCGCTGTGAGCTATTCTGAATAAATTATTACTTTGGTGTGTGTGTTTCTTTGTGGTATTTTGAATTTAGGATTGAAAATAAGTGACCACACCACACATACAGAATTGGGTTGTGTTGAGTCCAGAACCGACATCACAGCACATACTAATAGAGAGACATACTCATGCAAGCTCCGCCCTCATCAACAACCGCCAGCGAAGAGTCCCAATACTAATGTTATCAGTAGCATTGTGATTATGTGTCCGTCTGGTCTTTCTTCAGAGTCCTGAGTGTTGGCCAGATACCCTGGTTACTCCCTGCAGCACCATTCTCTCCATGTCGTGATGATCTATCTGTACTTCTGCATTATACACACATTACAAAAACCCCGACTACATCTGCCTTAACACGCATTTTTTATAATGCATATCTTTTATATTGTTGCTGTTTTCAGTTAGCCTTGAATGATGTGTGAATGGTATAATGTATGAAAGAGAGTGATAAAAGGGCAGAATGTTAGACGGGCTTGCGTGCCCAATTCTTAACCCTTTCAAAATAACGTTTTGTTGTTGTTGTTGTTGTTGTTGTTGTTGTTGTTGTTGTTGTTGTTGTTGTTGTTGTTGTTGTTGTTGTCGTCGTCAATACCCCACTAAGAGGTCCAGACCCAGCCAATCTGTCCGTCTGTTCGTTTACAAACACAAAAGGAAAACGTTAAGAACTATAGTGAAATTAAAGAGGGACTTATTTCAAAACACGAAGAATACGGAGAAAGTATATAGAATAGGAGTAGTTGGGTTGAGTCAAGAATCAACATCAGTGCATTCGGGGCATTCCCTTAAGCGCTCAGTCCTGATCTTCAATAATCATCGAAGAGTTCCAATAAGAATGGTGTCCGTGCAATGTAATTATATGTCCGTCTTGCTTTACCTCTGAGTGACGACTGTCGACGAGATTCCCTGACCACCCCTTGCTGCTGCTTTCTCTCTAGACCATGATAGTCTATCTGTTCTTCTGAATTATTCACATGCTCCCATTTACTTTATCATGCATCAAATCACCCCTTAATGATGCAGCACCAGCCAATATGTCTGCCTGTATATTTCCAACCACACCAGAGTGTCCAGGAGAAAAGATCCGGCGAAAGTTCACAACTCGGAGTATTACCTATCGAATGAGAAGTAAGGTGCCTCCTTCCCTCTGATAGCCTACTGGACATCCTTGGACAAGGTGGAGTACCAGTTTATACAACCACCCCTCACCCACGATTATGGTAACATAGATATACGTGATGGATGGAGCTGAAGTGCAGCCGACAGATATTTGTTGGTCACGGTCTCAAGTTTCACTACGGTAGGCAGGCAGATGATCTCTTTATGGAGACAATGGCTACGGTCACCAACCAGTATGATCATTGCCAAGAAGGAAAACTATGGCAAACTACCTTCTTTCAAGATGCCTGGTAGATCATGATTCGTCATTTTACAGGAACACCGACCTGATCCACGACTCTGATGATCGCTTGAGATGGCGAAATATGGCTGCCTAAACTTATCAGCATGGTACATGATCATTAATAGCAAATACATAACTTACACTATTAGCTGTCGGACACTGATGCATATGTTGGAGGGGGGGGGAGAGGAGGAGGATATGATCACCTATGGACTTGTACGGAGTGCAAGGATGCTTGCTTGTGTTCGCTGGCTGTGATCTCCAGCGCGAAGTCCTGTATGTCGGATGAAGGCATCCTATTGTCCAACATCAGTGTGATGTCATACAGGACCTGAGGTTTGCGTGAGTATCCGTTGTCCCATGTCTGGCTTATTGGTGTGCAGACTGGTGGTTCCTCGCAGTGTAGGCAGACACTCTCCGACTTCGGAGGAATCAACGATCCTACTGACTTCAGCCAGGACCCCGATAGGGCCTTTTTCTAAGGAGGCTCGGATAGATCTTGGCCAGTTATAGAACCCAGTCCTGGTGCCTTGGAAACACCTCTGCGTCCCGAGTGCAAGGATGATACCCCAATAGATGACAGATAGCAACGAAGAAAAAGGGATTGTGACAATCTAATTGTCCATCCACATTAGGGCCGTTTCGAATTTTAAAACTGTCTAAGGCTCCCACAATGTAATATACGAGTAAAAGAGAATATTCTTAAACACGTGAATCGGTAAAATTTTCTCGGAACAGTGATAACATCTGATAGGAAATGCCTTGAAGATATTAGAACAAGAATCACCATGGCGAATGTAGCCTTTAACAAGATGAAAAACATACTGACTAAAATAAAGATGAAAACTGCTACGAGAAAAAGTGTGTGGAGGTGCTACTTGTGTGCGTTTGTATGGATGTGAAGCGTGGACAATAAAAAGTCAAGTTGAAAAATATCTGATGGCTGTGGAAATGTGGTTTCTGAGGAGAATGCAAAGAATGCCACAGACAGATAGAAAAACACAGTACACATCTAACAAACCTATGCAGAAGTTTATACAACAACAGTGAATGCATAGTGAGAGCAACTGGAGAACACTCAGAACCCTTCACCATAAGATCTGGAGTACGACAAGGTTGTGTCCTGTCCCCTCTCTTGTTCATAACATATATAGACAACATATGTAAAGAAACCAGCCAAGCAGAGACAGCAAGAATACCGCATGACGAGAACACAGAAGAAGAACCATCTGCAAATCTAACCATTAGAGAACTCCTGTTTGCGGACGACCAAGCACTAATAGCAAAATCAGAAGCTGAATTACAAGACCACATGAATAGTCTAAACGAAATGTGTAGGGAACATAACATGAAAATTAGCACAAGCAAAACAGAGGTAATGACTATAACTAAAGAAGAACAAACAGCAACAATTCACTTAAACGAACATCCCTTGAAACAAGTAAAGAGCTTCAAGTACCTAGGAAGTATAATATCATCAAATGGCAGATCAGAAGACGAGATCGAAAATAGGTGCAATAAGGCAAATCAACTCATTGGACAAATGGCACCAATACTAAAGAACAAACATGTATCAATAACTACTAAGAAAGCACTTTACAACACAATCTTCCTACCAACTCTGTGCTACCAATGCCAAACCTGGACAATGACAGAAAAAGAGAGAAAAAAAATCACAACAACAGAAATGAGGTTTCTGAGAAGAATACTCAACGTATCAAGAAGAGATAAGATCAGAAATGAAGAAATCAGGACTAAAGTAGGGGTTAAAGCTGCTCTAGATTTTATTAGAAAGCAGCAAGTCAAATGGTTTGGCCATGCAAGTAGGCTACCAGTCAACAGCATGCCACAACAAGCAATGATGTACAGACCAGATGGAAACAGAGGAAGAGGCCGACCACGTAAACGTTGGACGGAGGGAATAACAGAATCCATGGGAATGTCGATATACGAAGCCCATAACCGGGCACTCTCACGAAGTTTATACTTCACCTCGACACCGCAAGGTACAAGAGGAACATGATGAGATGAGATGAGATGAGACAGAAAAACCAATGAACAATTCCTTCAAGAAAGACATGAACATCGTAAACTGATTAGAGAAATTAGACGTAGACAGTCGCATATTTGTGGACATGTTATGAGATGTTATAAATTAGAGAACTTGGTGATAACTGGCAAGATAGCGGGGAAGAGAACGAACGAACGAACGAACGAACGAACGAACGAACGAACGAACGAACGAACGGACGAACGGACTTTATTTTCAAATGGTAACAAATAGAATACGCACGCCCGTCTTACATTCGGCCCTTCCAGTCATTCATCTTTCGTTCATCAATAATGCATAATACATTCACATAGGAAAAAACATTGTCAAATGAATGTTGTAAACATAAACAATGCATATTACCATGTTATGAGACACATACCCTAACCATCCACCCATTCACCCATACATCTCCCACCCAACCACACAAACACCCCAGGCACACATACATACCCCCACCAATCTCACACACACCCCATCTACACACTTATCCCCAAACACACACACACATCTGCCACCCACAAAACATCCCCCACACACACATCCCACACCCACCCACACAACGCCAGGCACACATACATGCACCCGCCCACCCATTACCCACCCACACATCCCCTGCCTACACACATCCGCCACCCACAAAAACATCCTCCATTCATCCCATAACCCATCAACACTCACCAACCCACATATCTTCCACCACACACGAACAGACCCCCAACCACCCAGTCAAACACACATCCCCCAACCACACATCCCTATCTACACACACACATATCCCCACCAACCTACACATCACGCGCCTACCCAGACACAAAACTAGCATCTATTCATTAATCACACATCCCCCAAACAATCTCTCCCCCCCCCCCCCACCCACACACACATCATACGCCCAAACAAACACTTTGGCATCCCCAACCTACACACACTCACCCACCCACACATCCTCCACCCACCCCCAATCACACATCCCTTAACCACACATCACCCACACACACACCCCACCCATATACTCACACACACACCTCTCCACCCATACACACATCCCCACCCACCAACACATCCCCCATCCACAAACACACACCCCTCACCCACACACACCCCCACCAACCACACACATCCCCACCCACACACATAACCCACCCATACACTCAACTCCCATATATATCCACCCACTCACGTAGTCATCTATCAACCACTCACACCCACACATCCCCACCCACCCATTAACACATAATCTCCCATCTACCCACCCACACTCACACACCCCAACCACCCCAGCCAAACACACATCCCCCACCATCAATAACATCCTTTACCCGCCCGCACATTCCACATCCAATCACACCTACCCCCACCTACCTACACACACAATCCTCATCCACACAAATCTCCCCTCCCACACAACACCCCACCCATGTACACTTCCCCCACCCTCACCACACTTCCCCCACCTTCACCACTTTTCCCCCACACACATCCGACATGCACATCCTCACCCACACATCCCTCGCCCATACACACACACATACACATCTCCTCACCCACCCAAACATCCCCCACCTGCAAATATACTCACCACCCACACATTATCCTCCACCCACCCACAAATACTCCACCCACACACACCCCCCCACCCACAAAGACATATCCCCACCCACAGACACATCCCTACACCCATCCCCAACCCACACACATCTCTCACACACCCCTTCACCCACATACTCCTCCCCCATCCACACAACCCCCACCCACCATTACCCCCACCCTTCCAAATATCACCCAAACATCCCTCATCCACACACTCCACCGACCACGCATCCCTTCACCCACCCACACATCAACTATCCACCCACACACAACCCCTCCACAAATACATCCCCCACTCACAATCCCCTATACACATCCATACTCCCTCGCATACACTGCATACAAGTAAACATACACACAAAAATATACGCATACAAACACAAACATACACACACATACACACGCACATACGCACATATACACATGCACATAATATAACACACATGTACGCACACATAAACGCACGTACAGATAGACACGCACAAGCACACACACATACACATGTACACACACATATACACCCATACACACAAACAGACATGCACACATGCACACACACGTGCATCCACACATATAAACACACACACAAACACGCGCACACACAGACACACACACACACACATAGACACACATAGACACACATAGACACACATACACACACCCATCCATCCACACACATACACGCTGCATCACATAATAACTAAAACTAATATGAATAAGCTCCCAGTCTGTTCAAACGAAACACTGTCGACTATCGTGAGCATCCTCACAAGAACATTTAAAATACGGAAAAGTGGGAAAACATGGAAAATATGGAAAATGGTGATGAAAATGTGTTATAAATTGTGTAACGTAAAAAAAAAAAAATAGTGGTGCAATTCAGTAAGATAATTCCTGGAATTGACATAAACATGATGAAATAAGCAGTGCATGTTAAATTCAATTGACAGTAAAAATGTTAATATGAAAGATGACGATACAGAAAAAAAAAATATGGCATAATGACATGCTTGCGCTCAGCTCTCTCTCTCTCTCTCTCTCTCTCTCTCTCTCTCTCTCTCTCTCTCTCTCTCTCTCTCTCTCTCTCTCTCTCTCTCTCTCTCTCTCTCTCTTTCTATTTATTTTTCTTTCACGCACACTGACGCATTAATTCTCCCATTGTCTCATTCTCTCCCTCTCTCTCACCCATTCTCTCTCTCTCTGTCTCTCTCTCTCTCAATTATACACACTCACTCTCACACTCGCACTCTCTTTCACACACACATACTCAGATATTCACTCTCACTCACTCTCCCACTTACACTCACCCTCTTACTCTCTCACTCTCTCTCTCTCTCTCTCTCTCTCATTCACTCTCTAAACTACACTAACTCACTCTCTTGCTCACACACAGATTCACAGATTCTGAGATTCATGGGGGTCGTCGCTGGAGCTATGGAGTTCGTGCTTTGTGCGACGCTTTCGGTAGGCTGCCCTGCGGTAAGATACCGAGTCACATGAGATAAAACTTAATGCAATGAAGTCGACCCTTTTGCCTTGTCAGCCCTTTTAAAACATTTCCTGGGGCCTTTTCTACGCTGGGTCAACCACTGAGCTTAGACTAATTTATTTTTAACGCGTCTATGTAGGGAGTCGAACCTACAACCACCGGACTGAGAAGCAAGAGTCTTAGTCACTGCGCTATCACTGCTCCCAGTGTAAAAAAGGTAGGGAGGGATAAAATGAAGAATAAAGGGCGCAACGAAATGGTGTGGTCTACTGACTACATGATTCATCGAACGCCGACTGAGCTTAAAATATACTGGTTGAGCACCATATACCCAATATGCTGCGGCATGTAAAGCGTCTTTTACTTTCATTTCACTTGTTAAACTCTTTGTCATTTTAATACACTCTCTCACTCTTTCGCTCTCCCTCTCTCCCCCTCTCTCTGTCCCTATCTCTCTTCTTCCATCTCTCTTTCTCCATGTCTCTCTCTTTTTCCCCTCATTCTCTCTTTCTTCATCTCTCTCTTTCTCCCCTCTCTCTCCCGGTTTCTCTTTTTCTCCTCCTCTCTCTCTTCCCCCTCTCTCTTTCTCCCTCTCTCTCTCTCTTTCTCCTCCTCTCTCTATTTCTCCCTCTCCCACTCCCCTCTCTTTCTCGCAATCACTCTCTATTTTTCTCTCTCTCTTTCTCCATCTCTCTCTCTTTCTCCGTCTCTCTCTTTATCCCCCTCTCTCTTTCCCCTTTCCCTTTTTCTCTCGTACTTAAGTAGTTTTCTGGAATGGGTCTCTGATATGATAGATGCCTCACACTATGCAGGCCTGGGATCAAGACTTCTCAATCAAACCATCAGTGTCACTGGTGAAGTGTGTTAACCCACTCAGTTCTGCTGGCATTCAACCGTTTCTCTGCCGCATCTTTGCAAATGTACCCCAAACAGAAGTACCATGAATCAGTATAATGGAGACCGAACTGCCCGTCATGGCATCTGTAGCTGACTATGTCCACCTTCTGACGTTTGATGTAGTCTGGAGAGTACATGGCCCCGATGACCTGCTGGTCGGTGCTCGATAGATTCTTGCCCAACAGCTCATCCAGGATCAACATGTAGGACTCGGAAAACTTTAGCATTGTCTGTAGGGAGAAGACTGGAGCAGTTAGTCAATGATTGACACATACGAAATTTTCTACAAATTATTATCATGGACTACAAGAAGGGAGACAGGAGGCTGTGGATAAACATGAAAATAAAATTCATACAGCATTGACTATAAGAAGAGAGACAGGAGGCTGCGGATAAACATGACGATAATATCCATACAGCATTGACTATAAGAAGAGAGACATGAGCCTGTGGATAAACATGAAAATAAAATTCATACAGAATTGACTATAAGAAGGGAGACAGGAGGCTATGGATAAACATGAAAATATCCATACAGCATTGACTATAAGAAGGGAGACATGAGCCTGTGGATAAACATGAAAATAAAATTCATACAGCATTGACTATAAGAAGAGAGACATGAGCCTGTGGATAAACATGAAAATAAAATTCATACAGCATTGACTATAAGAAGAGAGACTTGAGCTTGTGGATAAACATGAAAATAAAATTCATACAGCATTGACTATAAGAAGAGAGACAGGAGGCTGCGGATAAACATGACGATAATATCCATACAGCATTGACTATAAGAAGAGAGACATGAGCCTGTGGATAAACATGAAAATAAAATTCATACAGCATTGACTATAAGAAGAGAGACAGGAGGCTGCGGATACACATGAAAATAAAATTCATACAGCATTGACTATAAGAAGAGAGACAGGAGGCTATGGATAAACATGAAAATAAAATTCATACAGCATTGACTATAAGAAGAGAGACAGGAGGCTATGGATAAACATGAAAATATCCATACAGCATTGACTATAAGAAGAGAAAAGTTAGCAGTTGATACATGTATAATGTTCTAGAAATTATCATAATGGACTGTAAGAACAGAGACAGGGGACGGTGGACAAACATAACGATCAACATCATACAGCACTTACTATAAGAAGATAAAAGACTGGTGGTTTTAGCAGTTGATACATTCAGAATGTTCTAGAAATTATCATAATGGACTATAGCAATTGATTAGTTAGCAATTGATTCATTTGAAATGATCTTAAAAATTTAAATATTGAGCACAACCCACTACTGGCAACGCTGATCGTAATTTGGTATGAACCTAAGGCCTATCCACGTCAATATGGAAGCACTATACTCGAGTTTCGCTCTTCTTTGAGCTCGTCAGTAGTGCATATCCCTGCACTGATCCGGAAACAAGCCCCGGATCACTGGCGTGTGAAGCGGGTGTGTAACCACGCGGCACACACTGGACACGGCCAAATTATCATAACATAATATTACAACGTTACCCACCGTAGGCTATAACTCAATCTGATTATTGCTCACTGGATTTTAGGAGGCCTGGTGTTCCTTGCCAATGAGAGTCCTGATCGTTCGGGTCCACATCGATTGAGGGACGTCAGTCGCGGCGATTGGGCAATCTTGAGCTATATCCTACGATGGGTGACGTTGTAATATTCTGTTATGATAATTTGGCCGTGTCCAGCAGTGTGCCGCGTGGTTACACACCCGCTTCACACGCCAGTGATCCGGGGCTTGTTTCCGGATCCGGTCAGGGATATGCACTACTGACGAGCTCAAACGAGAGCGAAACTCGAGTCTAGTGCTTCCATATTGACGTGGATAGGCCTTAGGTTCATACCAGAATACGATCAGCGTTGCCAGTAGTGAGTTGTGCTCAATATTTAAATTTCACATTCCGAAACAACCAAATAAATCGATCTTTAAAATATTATTATGTACAATATGAAGAGGGGAATTCGAGTAGTTAGCAATTGATACAGTTAGAATGTTCTTGAAATAATCATAATGAAACTATACGAAGAGAGACAGGAGGCTGTGGACAAACATAACAATCAAAATCATATAGCACTAACTATAAGAAGAGAACGAACGAACAAACTTTATTTGCAAAGGGTTACGATTCGGGCACACAAGCCAATCTAACATTCTGCCCTTCTATCACTCTCTATAATACATTATTTCATCCACACATCATTCGAGGCTAAACGTGAATAATAACAATAGAAAAGATATGCGTTATAAAGGCATGTGGAAAACATCAGTATTACATGACTCACTAAGCTTAATGAATAATGTGGCAATTGTTATTAGCTATTGGCAAGAGCAAAAGCTTTAATTGGATATAAGCCGGTTAATGATAGAATCGATATAACCCTCACTATCAGATTTAGAGGCTATCCAAAAGACACAACTCTCATACACATATATGCACCTACATCAACGAAATTTACGATTTTTACATCACACTACAAGACACATTAGATATTATTGGTCATAATGACATAATAATAATGATAGATGGTAATGCAAAAGTAGGTACAGGAAAAGCTGAAAATGAGAAACACGTTTTAGGAAATTTTGAATAGGGAAACAGAAATGTTGCAGGTGACACATTAATTGAATTTTGCACAGAAAATGAGTTAAAGATAGCCAACAGACTTTTTAAACAACATCCAAGAAGACCCTTCACATGGAAGTTCCCGGACATTACTAACAACAACAAAAACAGATATATTATATTTTAATACAAAGAAGATGGAGATCAATCATAATATCGGCAAAAACCCTACGAAATGCAGACTGTGGTACAGATTATCAGTTATTAGAAGCAGATGTGAAAGTAAAATGCAAAAAGCTTACCCTAGGACCAAGGCCAATTCGTTTTGATCTCACAAAACATACCCGATGCATACAACGTAGAAGTGAAGAATCGTTTTGCAATCTTGATGTCTATACAGGAGGAAATCACACCTGATGAATTGGCAGTATAAGCTAGAGATATCTTTATAGCAGTAGCCAAAGATTTAATTCTGACGAAGAATAAGTAACATACGCCATGGATTATATCAGACACTTTATAATCAATAAAACAACGAAGAAGAATGAAACATAAAGGAGGAGAAGCCTATAACAGCAGGATGAAGAATGAATCTTTAACACTTGAAATAAGAAAGAACTCAAGAATGGTCAAATACCAGTATACAAAAGATTGGTATACTATAATAGAACAATATCATTAGAAAGAAACCCTTATGCTGTGTGCCCACCTTGACGTGGTAGAGGGGCTTGCGTGTTCCAATAACCCCAAGAGTTATACCGATGGTAGCACAACTACTGATAGGGTCACCCATGTCGGACAGGTCAAGGGTGAGGGACCATATCAAGAGACACACACACCTGCTGCCTTGCAGGTAGACTGGGGACAGTCAAATGCTAGGGAAAACACACCCGAGAAATGCTTGTCGAAATCAGAAGTACTAAGCCACAGACTTGACAGAGCAGTACAGCGTTACTTGATCAATCCATGATGCCACAGATTAAAATGAAACATCTCATCACATCTCATCTCATCTTTTTCCTCTTGTATCTTGCGGTGTCGAAGTAAAGTATAATCAGTGGGAGAGTGCCCGCTTATGGGCTTCATGTATCGATATTTCCATGGACTATGTTATTCCCTGCGTCCATCGTTTACGTGGTCGGCCTCTTCCTCTGCTTAACTCTGGTCTGTACATCATTGCTTGTTGTGGTATACAGTGGTAACCTACTTGCATGGCCAAACCATTTGACTTGCTGCCTTCTAATAAAATCTAGTGCAGCTATATCCCCCACGTTATGTCTGATTTCTTCATTTCTGATATTATCTCATCTTGATACAATGAGTATTCTTCTCAGGAATCTCATTTCTGTTGTGATTTGTCTTTTCTCTTTTTCTGTCATTGTCCAGATTTGGCATTGGTAACATAGAGTTGATAGGAAGATTGTGTTGTAAAGTGCTTTCTTAGTAGTTATTGTCCAATGAGTTGGTTTGCCTTTTTGCATCAGCATGGTGCTAATCCCGTGAAGTCCCATCCGGCGGTGATAGTGCCGGGCCCTCAGCCTCGAGGGGCTCCACCCATTACTACTGGTGGTCACCTTACCCTGTGTTTTGAAGTCAAGGCACAGAGGAGTCGGTTAAGAGCTATTGACCAAACAACGCGGACACTCAACATACTACAGTAGAATGCCGAAGGAGTTTGTAACAAGAAATTTCCCCTAACACATCGTCTTCAGTTCCTCCGAAGTCGGAGAGTGTCTGCCTGCACGGCGAGGAACCACCGGTCTGCACACCAATAAGTCAGACATGGAACAACGGATACTCACGCAAATCTCAGGTCCTGTATGACATCACACTGATGTGGGACAACAGGATGTCTTCATCCGACATACAGGACTTCACGCTGGAGATCACAGCCAGCGAACACAAGCAAGCAAGCAAGCATCGTCTTCATAAAGATAGAATAGATGTGGCGTAATTTCAAGAGACACACGTCAAGGCCAATCACAGATTCTCAGTCAGAGGATATCAGGCCACACGTTTGACCGCGAAGAACACAAGGGAGAAGTTCTAATACTTACACAAAACACAATACCTTGGATTGAAGTATCTGTTACCTCTGACAACCGTACGGAAATTATAGGTGTTGATATAATGATAAAGGACTTCTCCTTCTTCAGCGTTCCGAGCCATTGAGGTTCTTTGCTGCAGATACAATCCGTCTCCATTCGTCTCTCTGGTTGACCTTCTCTTGCCAGTCGTTGATTCCAAGTGCTTGTAGGTCTGTATATGTAAGTAGTGTAAGACGGGCTCCAGGATGTCTTTTTGCGGAGGAAATTGATTTCCTCCGCAAAGGGCGACAACTCTCCGGTGTTTGTTTAAAATAGGCGTGGTCAGAGGTGTTGCGAAGTGACTCATCTGAGAGGATGTGGTCTAGTGACGCTAGGTATGTGTAGTGTATAACATAAAAAAATACAACATGAAACATTTAAAATAACAAACGAGTCAAGTAAGGTATATAATAATTTTATTAAACCATGTATAGACAAAGTTATAAAGTTTTTTTTTTTTCTTTTTCTTTGCGGGGACGTGTAGACACATCTGGAAGGTAGTACCGGGAACTTATACGTCGACGAAGTGTGGGAAAATCTCGTGCGGGTGTGACGGCGGTCGGTTCATAACAGATGTGGAGGGGTGCATATGGAAAAGTCATTAAGTAACGGGTTGTAAAAACATTGGTGAGTGGTGTGTTAAAATATGTTGAACTGTTAGCGCATTGGTGGTGTACATTAGTACGAATAAAAGGAATAGGTGCGGTGGGGATAGTAGTGGGTATGGGTTAGTGAAATTAGTTTATAAGGGGTGGTTATTAGTGCTTTGTAGATGGTCATAGTAGCTTATTCACTAACATCACACGTGTTACAAATGAAACCTTGAAAGCTAAAGATCGTCGGTTGTAATGGATATCGTATAGTGTTATTCGGTGGTAAGGGGTGAGTACCAGGTATTAGTGGTCAAGAGATGGTCAAGTTGGGGTCAAGTGAGAAAATTTTAGGGAAAAGTAGTTGTAATGATATGGTGACGATTAAAGGGTGGTAAATTAGTGGTCAAGCAGTGGTCAAGTGAGGAAAATTTTACGGGAAAGTGATTGTAGTGATATGGTGATGATTAAAAGGGTGGTAAATTAGTGGTCAAGCAGTGGTCAAGCAGTGATCAAGTGGTGGTCAAGTGAGGAAATTTTTAGGGGAAAGTGGTTGTAATGATATGGTGATGATTAAAGGATGGTAAATTAGTGGTCAAGCAATGGTCAAGTAGTGGTCAAGTAGTGTTCAAGTAAGGAAATGTTAGGGGAAAGTGGTTGTAATGATATGGTGATGATTAAAGGGTGGTAAATTAGTGGTCAAGCAGTGGTCAAGCAATGGTCAAGTAGTGGTAAAGTGAGAAAATTGTAGGGAAAAGTGATTGTAATGATATGGTGATGATTAAAGGGTGGTAAATTAGTGGTCAAGCAATGGTCAAGTAGTGGTCAAGTAGTGGCCAAGTAGCGATCAAGTAGTGGTTAAGTGGTCGAGTGACCACTTAAATTGTAAGGGAAAGTACGTGTAGTGAACCTGTGTTTGTTAAAGTGATCGATGACGTGGTCAAGTAGTGGTCAAGTAGTGGTAAATGGTCAAGTGACTACTTAAATTGTCTGTGAAAGTAGGTATAGTGACATGGTGATGATCAAGAGGTGGTCAAGTGGTGTTCAAATAGTGGTCAAGTAGTGGTCAAGTAGTGGTCAAGTAGTCGAATGACCACTTAAATTGTAGGGTATGGTACGTGTAGTGAAACGGTGATGGTAAAATAAGTAATGACATGGTCAAATAGTGGTCAAGTAGTGGTCAAGTAGTGGTCAAATGGTCGAGTGATCACTTAAAATGTAGAGGAAAGTACGTGTAGTGAAACGGTGTTGGTTAAAGTGATCGATGAGGTGGTCAAGTAATGGTCAAGTAGTGGTCAAGTAGTGGTCAAGTGGTCGAATGATCACTTAAATTGTAGGGTATGGTTCGTGTAGTGACAGTAGTGGTTAAAATGAGCGATGACATGATCAAGACGTTATGCCGACTGCTTAGTTCAGAAAGTAATGTCCTTAGTATTGGTAATTTCCCCAACAGGAGCGCCTCGAGCACTGATTTTGCATTGGTCAATAGCACCTAGTGGTACAGTCGACACACATGGACAATAGTTACATCCGGTCAAAGATGGCGTCGCACCCTATCACACATGGGTAATTGCTACAACCAGACTACGTCTCATTCGCTAAAACTGGTCAAATATGGCGCCACATCCGGTCACATGTGTAATGGTACAGCCGAGACAAGGGCTCATTGGCTAAAACCAGTCAAAGAATTCCCTGCTTCCGATCACATGTATAAGGGTACAACCACTACACGTGGCTAATGACTCAACCGGTCAAAGATGGCGATGCATCCAGTGACACGCATAACGATACACGTGGAACACGTGGCTAATAACCCAATCGTTCAAAGACGGCGTCGCATCCGGTCACAGGGGTAATGGCACATCCGAGACACGTGGTTAAGAGGGAAACTATAGAAAAAGGGTGTCCTATCGGTTGTCGAGTCAGGGAACCTAACGTATGATGATCACTGTGTATAGGAGTGAATACACTGCATCATCAACACTGCATCCGAAGGGTAAAATGGTCACCCCTTCTCTCTCTTTTTCTATAGCCGTGTAGTCCTAGTGTTACCGGGTTACACCAAAGGACACCCGGGCATCAACACAACATAAACTGGTCTCGAAAACCCCATACGCGCGTGTAAACAACTAATCACAGTTTCCGACTAAGCCTTTCTCATACTCATAGTACAGAGATGTGATCACCGATGCTAGTCGGGGAAGCCGTATCTGTACGTAACAACTATTGGGTCATACAACGACGAGTGGGTAGTGGATGTTAACAGATGCACACAAACACAACAAACTGCCCCTACTCAACCTTAGGCAATGCACGTAACATGACAGGTCACATGTCCGCCGTCATAACCAGCGACGTTATCACGTAGCAAATTAGACATCCACAATTTCATTTCCTTTCTATGTGTCCATAGTGTCTTTACATCTTTCTCCAGAAAGCCATTTCCAAGACCAATATATGTTTTTTTCAGTGTACCTGCTCAGTGCCACACTTCACAACCAGACAAAAGTACACCTTCTATGTACCACTTCAACCGTCAAATAAGAAAATATGTTAGACAAAATATCAAAATTATTGATCAAATACAGAAATATCTCGTCCAAACTTATAAAAAGTAGGAACATTTGTTAACCTATTGGGAAAAATATCAATCAAGTAGGAAAGTTTGTTAGTCAAATAGAAAAAAATATTGACCACGTAACGATATATCTTGTCCACACTTATGAAAAGTAGGGAAATTTGTTAGTCAAATGAGAAAAAAGATTGACCAAGTAACGAAATATCCCCACCAAACTTATGAAAAGTACGAAACTTTGTTAAGCAAGTATGAAAATGTATCGACCAAACAGAGAAATATATCACCCAAACTTATAAAAAGTAGGAACATATGTTAACCAAATGGAAAATATCTTGGCCAAATAGGAAAATTTGTTAGCCAAATGGGGAAAATATTGTCCAAGTAACGAAATACATCGTTCAAACCTACGAAAAGTAGGAAACTTTGTTAATTAAATGTGAAAATTTTGGCCAAATTTCAACCAAACTTATAAATATTTCAACTAAACTTATAAAAAAAGTAGGAACATTTGTCAGCCAAATGGGAAAAAGGTCGGCCAAATACAGAAATATCGCAACCAAACGTATAAAAATTAGGAAAATTTGTTAACCTAATGAGAAAAATATTGACCAAGTAAAGAAAAATTTACACCAAATTTACAAAAATTAGGAAAATGTGTTAACCTAATGAGAAAGAAATATTGGCCAACTAAGAAATCATGTTAACCAAATAGGAAAAAGTATCGGTCAAACGTATAGATGTCTCGTTTAAACTTATAACATGTATGAAAATTTGTTAGGCAAAGGTGAAAAATATTGACCAAGTAATGAAATATCGCATCCAAACTTATAACAAGTAAGAAAACATGCTAGTAACATCAAGAAATATGTCGACCGAAGTAATGCAATAGGCAAAACGATGGACAAACTTATAAATATGTCGACCGTTATAAGAAAATGTTACCCATATTAGGAAAAATATTGGCCAACGTATGAAATATCTCGACCAAACTTACAAAGAGTAGGAAAACATGTCGACCAAAGTAAGAAAATTGGTTAGCCAAAGATGAAAAATAGTGGCCCAGTAAAGAAATATCGCATCCAAATTTTATAAAATGTATGAAAATGTGTTAGCCAACTGGTGAAAACTATTGACCAAGTAAAGACATTTCATGTCCAAACTCATAGAAAAGTAGGCAAATTTGTTAACTAAATGTGAAAATTATCGGTCAAACTTATAAATATCTCCACCAAACTTATAAAAAGTAGGAAAATTTGTTAGCCAAATGTGAAAATTTTGACCAAGTAAAGAAATATCTCATCCAAACTTATAAAAATGTCGACTGATATAAGAAAATATGGTACCCAACGTAGGAAAAATAGTGGCCGAGTTACGAAATATCTCAACCAAACTTACAAAACTTAGAAAAATATGTCGACCTAAGCAGGAAAATGTGTTAGCCCAACGATGAAAAATAGTGGCCAATGTAAAGAAATAGCGCATCCAAACTTATAAAATGTAGGAAAATTTGTTAGCCAAATTGACAAAACTGTTGACTAAACTTATAAATATCTGGTCCAAACTTATGAAAAGTAGGAAACTTTGTTAACCAAAGGTGAAAAATATTCTCCAAGTAAAGACATGTTTCAACCAAACTTATAAATATATCATCCAATCTTATAAAAAGTAGAAAAATTTGTTAGCCAAATGGGAAAAATGTTGGCCAAATACAGAAATAGCTCGACCAAACTTATAAAAATCTAGGAAAAAATATTAGCCAACACAACTAAAATGTTGACCAAAGTTATAAATATCACATCCAAACTTATGAAAAGTAGGAAACTTTGTTAACCAAATGTGAAAAAATATTGACCAAGTACAGACATATTTCAAACAAACTTATAAACTTGTCGTCCAAAGTGATAAAAACTAGGAAAATCTGTCAGCCAGTCTAAGAAATAGCTATGGAAAAGTAAGAACTATGTCGACCAAGTAAGAAAAAATGTGGTACCCAAATTAGGAAAAATTGTAACTTCTGTAGTTATGTCAAACGTTTCTTGAACTTTTAGCTGAAAAGACGCTATCAATGTCACCACTTTCCCGATTTTACATTACCGAAAGCTCCAACTTCAGCGTATCTGCTACAGAAACCCTTATACAGACTAATCACTCATCTCTCCACACTCTTGGTTTCTTTCTAACACAAAGTGGTCACATCACCAAGAACTTCAAACCTCCATTGTACACATGCTCCATTGAAACACCCATGACAGTTAACAACATTTATGGTAAGGTCGTCTATGGTTCCACCTGGTATAGTTTCTGTATCATCTAGGTATTCGTCATCACAGAACCATTTCTCATGGCTGCCATCTTCAACTTTCCATACCACAATGTCTGCTACACTAACCTTTCATTGTTCCATCTTTCAACAATACAACGGTTTTTCTCGAAGTCTGCCTAAAATAACATTTCTTACGGTGTCCACTCCTAGCTCACATTAGCATTTCACATCCGCAATAACGGCAAGGCTGCAAGCAACCACCACTGTCTGTTATAAAGTCGACCTTTCTTAAAACCACGCCTGCCTTAGTGAACTCCTGAATACCAGCTACCACATCTTCTAACCGACTTTCAATGTTTCATAACAAATAACACTAACATTCTTTTTGATTACAGAACAGCATAATATCTGCTGACTAGGCAGATTTTCCAACCTAATGGAGGTAAAGCATCTGTCCCCCTTAACCTACTAGGTGCTATTCTAGACAACGAATAGGGTCATCGACCATCACCCCTAGGAAGAACTTGAAAAAAACAACAGAGAGGGGGGTTCCTGAGACGAATTATTTGAATTCCTTGGACTACCACAGTAACTAAAGATGATCGCCTAAGAAGAGCCTAAGGAAAATAAAGGATTATATACATCAAACACAACAAACTCTTTCTTACTAACCCTAACCCTAACTATACATCAGACACAACAAACTCTTTCTGTAAGAGACAGATACAAACCAGTGTTAGAAAGGGAAGAAGTTAAATTTTAATTACAATTTAAAACTAATAAATCGCAATTTTATTGCGCAAAATGTAAGCTCGATATACGTCCTATATCTAACCTATACCTATACTTAGTCTATATCTGTATATTAGGTGAAGCGACAATAAAATTGCGATTTATTAGTTTTAAATTGTAATTAAAATTTAACTTCTTCCCTTTCTAACACTGGTTTGTATCTGTCTCTTACAGAAAGAGTTTGTTGTGTCTGATGTATAGTTAGGGTTAGGGTTAGTAAGAAAGAGTTTGCTGTGTTTGATGTATATAATCCTTTATTTTCCTTAGGCTCTTCTTAGGCGATCATCTTTAGTTACTGTGGTAGTCCAAGGAATTCAAATAATTCGTCTCAGGAACCCCCCCCCCCCCTCTCTGTTGTTTTTTTCAAGTTCTTCCTAGGGGTGATGGTCGATGACCCTATTCGTTGTCTAGAATAGCACCTAGTAGGTTAAGGGGGACAGATGCTTTACCTCCATTAGGTTGGAAAATCTGCCTAGTCAGCAGATATTATGCTGTTCTGTAATCAAAAAGAATGTTAGTGTTATTTGTTATGAAGATGTGGTAGCTGGTATTCAGGAGTTCACTAAGGCAGGCGTGGTTTTAAGAAAGGCCGACTTTATAACAGACAGTGGTGGTTGCTTGCAGCTTTGCCGTTATTACGGGTGTGAAATGCTAATGTGAGCTAGGAGTGGACACCACAAGAAATGTTATTTTAGGCAGACTTCATGATTTCTTCATGTCACTCAACATGACCACCACTTGACCACTGCTTGACCACTGCTTGACCACTAATTTACCACCCTTTTAATCATCACCATATCATTACAACCACTTTCCCGTAAAATTTTCCTCACTTGGCCACTGCTTGACCACTAATTTACCACCCTTTAATCATCACCATATCATTACAACCACTTTTCACTAAAATTTTCTCACTTGACCTCCACTTGACCATATCTTGACCACTAATACCTGGTACTCACCCCTTACCACCGAATGACACTATACCATATCCATTACAACCGAAGATCTTTAGCTTTCAAGGTTTCATTTGTAACACGTGTGATGTTAGTGAATAAGCTACTATGACCATCTACAAAGCACTAATAACCACCCCTTATAAACTAATTTCACTAACCCATACCCACTACTATCCCCACCGCACCTATTCCTTTTATTCGTACTAATGTACACCACCAATGCGCTAACAGTTCAAAATATTTTAACACACCACTCACCAATGTTTTTACAACCCGTTACTTAATGACTTTTCCATATGCACCCCTCCACATCTGTTATGAACCGACCGCCGTCACACCCGCACGAGATTTTCCCACACTTCGTCGACGTATAAGTTCCCGGTACTACCTTCCAGATGTGTCCACACGTCCCCGCCAAGAAAAAAAAAACTTTATAACTTTGTCTATACATGGTTTAATAAAATTATTATATACCTTACTTGACTCGTTTGTTATTTTAAATGTTTCATGTTGTATTTTTTTATGTTATATACTACACATACCTAACGTCACTAGACCACACCCACTCAGATGAGTCACTTCGCAACACCTCTGACCACGCCTATTTAAAAAAAAAAAACAGAGAGTTGTCGCCCTTTGCGGAGGAAATCAATTTCCTCCACAAAAAGACATCCTGGAGCCCGTCTTACACTACTTATGTATTATCTCTCCACCGCATTCTTGGTCTACATAGGGGTCTACGGTCATTTATTTCCTGAGTGTAAGCGAGTTTTGTTTCCCTATTATCTTCCATTCTTTCTATATGCCCCAGCCATTGTAGTCTATTAGCCTTCATGATACCAGTGATTAGCGGGGACTTAAACAGATCATAAATGTCTTTGTTACCTCTTCTTTTCCACTCCCCACTTTGTTTATCCCTAATGGGTCCAAAGATGCGTCATAAAATTTTGTTCTCAAAGGTTTGTAACAAGACTTCGTCTCCTTTCGTTGTACCCCAGGTTTCAGAGCCATACAGCACAACTGGTCTGATCAGTGTCTTGTATTTTGTGATTTTGGTGTTACGAGATAGCGCATTTGATTTTAGTAGATGTTGTAGTGCATAGTATATCTTATTTCCAGAGTTGATTTTAGTTTGTATTTCTTCCCTTATGATGTTGGAGCAGTTGAAGATTGTACCCAGGTATTTGTATGTTTCCGTTCTTTTAATGGTTATATTATCTATTTGTATGTGGCCAGAGTTTTTAGCCATTCCGTCTCTTGAAATTACTATATATTCTGTCTTATCTTGGTTGATAACCAACCCCATCTGTTGGGCTTTTTCCTTTAAGTGAGTCAATATTTCCAATGACTTTTGTTCACTTTGCCCTATAATATCTATATCATCTGCATAACCAAGCAAATGATAAAGGACGTGAAAATAAAATTTACAACCTGTATACCCCAGCAGATAATAACCTTACGCTTTCAAACATGAAAATAACTGACACAAACTGCATTATTGTCGGTGACTTTAATAGCCGTTCAGAAAGATGGTGATACCCAGATACTGACAACAGAGGAGATGAAGTGGAGGACTGGGAAATAGACTCAAATCTCCACCTACTCAACAAAGCGGACGACGCACCGAGCTTCTTCTACTCTAGAAGATGGTTTACCACTTCTACTCCAGACTTAGCTTTCTGCACAGGAGACATCCTCCACAAAATCGACCGCCATGTGCTGGACCAATTAGCAGGTAATTACCACAGACCAATCAAGCTTGTAATGAATATGGAGTATGTTCCACAGTAGCAAAAGCCTTTGCCTCGCTGAAATTACAAACGAGCTCTGATTGGGATAGATTTGCCATACTAACAGACAAATATTGTGAAAACGTAAATATACGACACGGCAACATGAAACAAATGGTGGAAAGTCTAAATAAAGCAATAATACAGGCGGCCACTGAGTCCATTCCAAGAGGAGCGAGGAAAATTACAAATCATACTGGACTGAAGAACTATAAATTTTGGAGGACAAAGTTGAAGATGCCAGGAAGACAGCAGAGAGAGAGAGAGAGAGAGAGAGAGAGAGAGAGAGAGAGAGAGAGAGAGAGAGAGAGAGAGAGAGAGAGAGAGAGAGAGAGAGAGAGAGAGAACAAACAACTGAAGCAAACATCTCGCTCAAAGCCATCTCAGCAAAATATAAAAAGAACAGTAAATCAAACAACAAGAGACTGTTGGAGGGGAGCTATACTAATACCAGTCCCAAAGAAAGGAAATGACTTGGAAGAACCAAATGGCAATAGACCAATCATTCTACTTAGCTGTGTAGGAAAATTAATGGAAGGCATTATCAATGGCAGGCTAAAATGGCATCTGGAAGAAAACCAACTCTTAACACCACACCAAGCAGGATTAAGAAAGTACAGATTCACTGAAGATCAAATAACCTACATAGCTCAGGAAATAGAGGATGCCTTCCAAGCGAAAAAGAACACACTAGCGGTCTGGATAGATTTAGAAAAAGTATTTGATAAAGTATGGAAGGAAGGCCTGAAAGTAAAACTGCAAAACAAATGCATGTTTGTGGGAAAATGTACAAATTGATCAGCCACTACCTTGAGAACAGAACTGCCAGGACAAAAGTACAAGGACAAACCAGCAAAATGATGCTGTTGGAACAAGGTGTCCCCCAAGGAGGAGTTCTTTCACCAACATTATTCCTAGCATATATAAATGACATCACGGAAAATGTTCCAGCCAGAGTACACACATCCTCCTTTGCAGATGATCCATATGGACATCTGAATAATATACTAGTATAGCTAATAACAGAATACAGCAAACCTTATTAGCGCTAGAGGACTGGTCAAAATCATGGCTAGTGAAGATAAGTGAAGAAAAAACAGCATGCACACTGTTCTCCCTCTCAAATAAAACTCAGCACCATTTAATACCAGCTTAGGTTGTAAGAAAGGCCGAGTTTATATCAGACAGTAGTGGTTGGTTGCAGACTTGCCGTTATTGCGGATGTGAAATGCTAATGTGAGCTAGGAGTGGACACCACAAGAAATGTTATTTTAGGCAGACTTCGAGAAAAACCGTTGTATTTTTGAAAGATGGAACAATGAAAGGATAGTGTAGCAGACATTGTGGTATGGAAAGTTGAAGATGGCAGCCATGGGAAATGGTTCTGTGATGACGAATACCTAGATGATACAGAAACTATACCAGGTGGAACCATAGACGACCTTACCATAAATATTGTAAACTGTCATGGGTGTTTCAATGGAGGATGTGTACAATGGCGGTTTGAAGTTCTTGGTGATGTGACCACTTTGTGTTAGAAAGAAACCAAGAGTGTGGAGAGATGTGTGATTAGTCTTATAAGGGTTTCTGTAACAGATACGCTGAATTTGGAGCTTTCGGTAATGTAAAATCGGGAAATTGGTGCCCTTGATAGCTTCTTTTCACCTAAAAGTTCAAGACACGTTTGACATAACTACAGAAGTTAAATTTTTTCCTATTTTGGGTACTACATTTTTTTTCTTGGGTTGGTCGACATAGTTCTTACTTTTCCATAGCTATTTCTTAGACTGGTTGACAGATTTTCCTAGTTTTTATCACTTTGGACGACAAGTTTATAAGTTTGTTTGAAATATGTCTGTACTTGGTCAGTATTTTTTCACATTTGGTTAACAAAGTTTCCTACTTTTCATAAGTTTGGATGTGATATTTATAACTTTGATCAACATTTTAGTTGTTGGCTAATATTTTTTCCTAGATTTTTTTTATAAGTTTGGTCGAGCTATTTCTGTATTTGGCCAACATTTTTCCCATTTGGCTAACACATTTTTCTACTTTTTATAAGATTGGGTGATATATTTATAAGTTTGGTTGAAACATGTCTTTACTTGGAGAATAATTTTCACCTTTGGTTAACAAAGTTTCCTACTTTTCATAAGTTTGGACTAAGTTTAGTCAACAGTTTTGTCAATTTGGTGTACATTTTTCTTTACTTGGTCAATATTTTTGTCATTACGTTAATAAATTTTCCTAATTTTTATAAGTTTGGATGTATTATTTCTTCACTTGGCCAATATTTTTCATCGTTGGCTAACACATTTTCCTGCTTAGGTCGACATATTTTTCTAAGGTTTGTAAGTTTGGTTGAGGTATTTCGTAACTAGGCCCCTATTTTTCCTACGTTGGGTACCATATTTTCTTATATCAGTCGACATTTTTATAAGTTTGGATGAGATATTTCTTGACTTGGTCAATAGTTTTCACCGTTGGGAAACACATTTTCATACATTTTATAAAATTTGGATGCGATATTTCTTTACTGGGCCACTATTTTTCATCTTTGGCTAACCAATTTTCTTACTTTGGTCGACATGTTTTCCTACTCTTTGTAAGTTTGGTCGAGATATTTCATACGTTGGCCAATATTTTTCCTAATATGGGTAACATTTTCTTATAATGGTCGACATATTTATAAGTTTGTCCATCGTTTTGCCTATTGCATTACTTCGGTCGACATATTTCTTGCTGTTACTAGCATGTTTTCTTACTTGTTATAAGTTTGGATGCGATATTTCATTACTTGGTCAATATTTTTCATCTTTGCCTAACAAATTTTCATACATGTTATAAGTTTAAACGAGACATCTATAAGTTTGACCGATACTTTTTCCTATTTGGTTAACATGCTTTCTTAGTTGGCTAATATTTCTTTCTCATTAGGTTAACACATTTTCCTAAATTTTATAAGTTTGGTTGCGATATTTCTGTATTTGGCCGACCTTTTTCCCATTTGGTTGACAAATGTTCCTCCTTTTTTTTTTATAAGCTTAGGTGAAATATTTATAAGTTTGGTTGAAATTTGGCCAAAATTTTCACATTTAATTAACAAAGTTTCCTACTTTTCGTAGGTTTGAACGATGTATTTCGTTATTTGGACAATATTTTCCCCATTTGGCTAAAAAAATTTCCTATTTGGCCAAGCTATTTTCCATTTGGTTAACATATGTTCCTACTTTTTATAAGTTTTGGTGATATATTTCTCTGTTTGGTCGATACATTTTCATACTTGCTTAACAAAGTTTCGTACTTTTCATAAGTTTGGTGGGGATATTTCGTTACTTGGTCAATCTTTTTTTCTAATTTGACTAACAAATTTCCCTACTTTTCATAAGTGTGGACAAGCTATATGGTTACGTGGTCAATATTTTTTTCTATTTGACTAACAAACTTTCCTACTTGATTGATATTTTTCCCAATAGGTTAACAAATGTTCCTACTTTTTATAAGTTTGGACGAGATATTTCTGTATTTGATCAATAATTTTAATATTTTGTCTAACATATTTTCTTATTTGACGGTTGAAGTGGTACATATAAGGTGTACTTTTGTCTGGTTGTGAAGTGTGGCACTGAGCAATAACACTGAAAAAAAAACATATATTGGTCTTGGAAATGGCTTTCTGGAGAAAGATATAAAGACACTATAGACACATAGAAAGGAAATGAAAGTGTGGATGTCTAATTTGTTACGTGATAAGGTCGCTGGTTATGACGGCGGACATGTGTCCTGTCATGTTACGTGCATTGCCTAAGGTTGAGTCGGGGAAGTTTGTTGTGTTTGTGTGCATCTGTTAACATCCACTACCCACTCGTCGTTGTATGACCCAATAGCTGCTACGTACATATACGACTTCACCGACTACCGTCGGTGATCACATCTCTGCAGTATGAGTATGAGAAAGGCTTAGTCGGAAAACTGTGATTAGTTGTTTACACGCGCGTATGGGGTTTTCGAGACCAGTTTATGTTGTGTTGATGCCCTGGTGTTCTTTGGTGTAACCCGGTAACACTAGGACTACACGGATATAGAAAAAAGAGAGAAGGGTGACCATTTTACCCTTCGGATGCAGTGTTGATGATGTAGTGTATTCACGCCTATAAACAGTGATCATCATACGTTAGGTTCCCTGACTCGACAACCGATAGGACACCCTTTTTCTATATTTTCCCTCTTAACCATGTGTCTCGGGTGTGCCATTACCCCTGTGACGGGATGCGACGCCGTCTTTGAACTATTGGGTTATTAGCCACGTGTTCCACGCGTATCGTTATTCGTGTCACTGGATGCATCGCCATCTTTGACCGATTGAGTCATTAGCCCCGTGTAGTGGCTGTACCCTTATACATGTGATCGGAAGCAGGGAATTCTTTGACTGGTTTTCGCCAATGAGCCCTTGTCTCGGCTGTACCATTACACATGTGACAGGATGTGACGCCATATTTGACCAGTTTAAGCGAATGAGACGTAGTCTGGTTGTAGCATTAACCCATGTGTGATAGGGTGCGCCGCCATCTTTGACCGGATGTAACTATTGTCCATGTGTGTCGACTTTACCACTAGGTGCTATTGATCAATGCAAAATCAGTGCTCGAGGCGCTCCTGTCAGGGAAATTGCCGATAGTAAGGACACTACTTTCTGAACTTAGCAGTCATGATAACGTCTTGATCATGTCATCGATCACTTTAACCATCACCATGTCACTACACATACCATACCCTACAATTTAAGTGATCATTCGACCACTTGACCACTACTTGACCACTACTTGACCATTACTTGACCACCTCATCGATCACTTTAACCAACACCGTTTCACTACACGTACTTTCCTCTACATTTTAAGTGATCACTCGACCATTTGACCACTACTTGACCACTACTTGACCACTATTTGACCATGTCATTACTTATTTTACCATCACCGTTTCACTACACGTACCATACCCTACAATTTAAGTGGTCATTCGACTACTTGACAACTACTTGACCACTATTTAAACACCACTTGACCACCTCTTGATCATCACCATGTCACTATACCTACTTTCACAGACAATTTAAGTAGTCACTTGACCATTTACCACTACTTGACCACTATTTGACCACGTCATCGATCACTTTAACAAACACAGGTTCACTACACGTACTTTCCCTTACAATTTAAGTGGTCACTCGACCACTTAACCACTACTTGATCGCTACTTGGCCACTACTTGACCACTACTTGACCATTGCTTGACCACTAATTTACCACCTTTAATCATCACCATATCATTACAATCACTTTTCCCTACAATTTTCTCACTTTACCACTACTTGACCATTGCTTGACCACTGCTTGACCACTAATTTACCACCCTTTAATCATCACCATATCATTACAACCACTTTCCCCTAAAATTTCCTTACTTGAACACTACTTGACCACTACTTTACCATTGCTTGACCACTAATTTACCATCTTTTAATCATCACCATATCAGTGCAACCACTTTCTCCTAAAAATTTCCTCACTTGACCACCACTTGATCACTGCTTGACCACTGCTTGACCACTAATTTACCACCCTTTTAATCATCACCATATCATTACAACCACTTTCCCGTAAAATATTCCTCACTTGACCACTGCTTGACCATCTCTTGACCACTAATACCTGGTACTCACCCCTTACCACCGAATAACACTATACGATATCCATTACAACCGACGATCTTTAGCTTTCAAGGTTTCATTTGTAACACGTGTGATGTTAGTGAATAAGCTACTATGACCATCTACAAAGCACTAATAACCACCCCTTATAAACTAATTTCACTAACCCATACCCACTACTATCCCCACCGCACCTATTCCTTTTATTCGTACTAATGTACACCACCATTGCGCTAACAGTTCAAAATATTTTAACACACCACTCACCAATGTTTTTACAACCCGTTACGTAATGACTTTTCCATATGCACCCCTCCACATCTGTTATGAACCGACCGCCGTCACACCCGCACGAGATTTTCCCACACTTCGTCAACGTATATGTTCCCGGTACTACCTTCCAGATGTGTCCACACGTCCCCGCCAAGAAAAAAAAAAACAAAAAAACTTTAAAACTTCGTCTATACATGGTTTAATAAAATTATTATATACCTTACTTGACTCGTTTGTTATTTTAAATGTTTCATGTTGAATATTTTTATGTTATACACTACACATACCTAGCGTCACTAGACCACACCCACTCAGAGGAGTCACTTCGAAACACCTTTGACCACGCCTATTAAAAAAAACGGAGAGTTATCGCCCTTTGCGGAGGAAATCAATTTCCTCCGCAAAAAGACATCCTGGAGCCCGTCTTACACTACTTACATATACAGACCTACATGCACTTGGAATCAACGACTGGCAAGAGAAGGTCAACCAGAGAGACGAATGGAGACGGATTGTATCTGCAGCAAAGAACCTCAATGGCTCGGAACGCTGAAGAAGGAGAAGTCCTTTATCATTATATCAACACCTATAATTTCCGTACGGTTGTCAGAGGTAACAGATACTTCAATCCAAGGTATTGTGTTTTGTGTAAGTATTAGAACTTCTCCCTTGTGTTCTTCGCGGTCAAACGTGTGGCCTGATATCCTCTGACTGAGAATCTGTGATTGGCCTTGACGTGTGTCTCTTGAAATTACGCCACATCTATTCTATCTTTATGAAGACGATGCTTGCTTGCTTGCTTGTGTTCGCTGGCTGTGATCTCCAGCGTGAAGTCCTGTATGTCGGATGAAGACATCCTGTTGTCCCACATCAGTGTGATGTCATACAGGACCTGAGATTTGCGTGAGTATCCGTTGTCCCATGTCTGACTTATTGGTGTGCAGACTGGTGGTTCCTCGCCGTGCAGGCAGACACTCTCCGACTTCGGAGGAACTGAAGACGATGTGTTAGGGGAAATTTCTTGTTACAAACTCCTTCGGCATTCTACTGTAGTATGTTGAGTGTCCGCGTTGTTTGGTCAATAGCTCTTAACCGACTCCTCTGTGCCTTGACTCCAAAACACAGGGTAAGGTGACCACCAGTAGTAATGGGTGGAGCCCCTCGAGGCTGAGGGCCCGGCACTATCACCGCCGGATGGGACTTCATGGGATTAGCACCATGCTGATGCAAAAAGGCAAACCAACTCATTGGACAATAACTACTAAGAAAGCACTTTACAACACAATCTTCCTATCAACTCTATGTTACCAATGCCAAATCTGGACAATGACAGAAAAAGAGAAAAGACAAATCACAACAGAAATGAGATTCCTGAGAAGAATACTCATTGTATCAAGATGAGATAATATCAGAAATGAAGAAATCAGACATAACGTGGGGGATATAGCTGCACTAGATTTTATTAGAAGGCAGCAAGTCAAATGGTTTGGCCATGCAAGTAGGTTACCACTGTATACCACAACAAGCAATGATGTACAGACCAGAGGGAAACAGAGGAAGAGGCCAACCATGTAAACGATGGACGCAGGGAATAACATAGTCCATGGAAATATCGATACATGAAGCCCATAAGCGGGCACTCTCCCACTGTTTATACTTTACTTCGACACCGCAAGATACAAGAGGAAAAAGATGAGATGAGATGTGATGAGATGTTTCATTTTAATCTGTGGCATCATGGATTGATCAAGTAACGCTGTACTGCTTTGTCAAGTCTGTGGCTTAGTACTTCTGATTTCGACAAGCATTTCTCGGGTGTGTTTTCCCTAGCATTTGACTGTCCCCAGTCTACCTGCAAGGCAGCAGGTGTGTCTGTCTCTTGATATGGTCCCTCACCCTTGACCTGTCCGACATGGGTGACCCTATCAGTAGTTGTGCTACCATCGGTATAACTCTTGGGGTTATTGGAACACGCAAGCCCCTCTACCACGTCAAGGTGGGCACACAGCATAAGGGTTTCTTTCTTATGATATTGTTCTATTATAGTATACCAATCTTTTGTATACTGGTATTTGACCATTCTTGAGTTCTTTCTTATTTCAAGTGTTAAAGATTCATTCTTCATCCTGCTGTTATAGGCTTCTCCTCCTTTATGTTTCATTCTTCTTCGTTGTTTTGTTGATTATAAAGTGTCTGATATAATCCATGGCGTATGTTACTTATTCTTCGTCAGAATTAAATCTTTGGCTACTGCTATAAAGATATCTCTAGCTTATACTGCCAATTCATCAGGTGTGATTTCCTCCTGTATAGACATCAAGATTGCAAAACGATTCTTCACTTCTACGTTGTATGCATCGGGTATGTTTTGTGAGATCAAAACGAAGTGGCCTTGGTCCTAGGGTAAGCTTTTTGCATTTTACTTTCACATCTGCTTCTAATAACTGATAATCTGTACCACAGTCTGCATTTCGTAGGGTTTTTGCCGATGTTATGATTGATCTCCATCTTCTTTGTATTAAAATATAATATATCTGTTTTTGTTGTTGTTAGTAATGTCCGGGAACTTCCATGTGAAGGGTCTTCTTGGATGTTGTTTAAAAAGTCTGTTGGCTATCTTTAACTCATTTTCTGTGCAAAATTCAATTAATGTGTCACCTGCAACATTTCTGTTTCCCTATTCAAAATTTCCTAAAACGTGTTTCTCATTTTCAGCTTTTCCTGTACCTACTTTTGCATTACCATCTATCATTATTATTATGTCATTATGACCAATAATATCTAATGTGTCTTGTAGTGTGATGTAAAAATCGTAAATTTCGTTGATGTAGGTGCATATATGTGTATGAGAGTTGTGTCTTTTGGATAGCCTCTAAATCTGATAGTGAGGGTTATATCGATTCTATCATTAACCGGCTTATATCCAATTAAAGCTTTTGCTGTTGCCAATAGCTAATAACAATTGCCACATTATTCATTAAGTTTAGTGAGTCATGTAATACTGATGTTTTCCACATGCCTTTATAACGCATATCTTTTCTATTGTTATTATTCTCGTTTAGCCTCGAATGATGTGTGGATGAAATAATGTATTATAGAGAGTGATAGAAGGGCAGAATGTTAGATTGGCTTGTGTGCCCGAATCGTAACCCTTTGCAAATAAAGTTTGTTCGTTCGTTCTCTTCTTATAGTTAGTGCTATATGATTTTGATTGTTATGTTTGTCCACAGCCTCCTGTCTCTCTTCGTATAGTCCATTATGATTATTTCAAGAACATTCTAACTGTATCAATTGCTAACTACTCGAATTCCCCTCTTCATATTGTACATAATAATATTTTTAAGATCGATTTATTTGGTTGTTTCGGGATGTGAAATTTAAATATTGAGCACAACCCTCTACTGGCAACGCTGATCGTATTCTGGTATGAACCTAAGGCCTATCCACGTCAATATGGAAGCACTAGACTCGAGTTTCGCTCTCGTTTGAGCTCTTCAGTAGTGCATATCCCTGACCGGATCCGGAAACAAGCCCCGGATCACTGGCGTGTGAAGCGGGTGTGTAACCACGCGGCACATGCTGGACACGGCCAGATTATCATAACAGAATATTACAACGTCACCCATCGTAGGATATACCTCAAGATTGTCCAATCGCCGCGACTGACGTCCCTCAATCGATGTGGACCCGAACGATCAGGACTTCTCACTGGCAAGGAACACCAGGCCTCCTAAAATCCAGTGAGCAATAATCAGATTGAGTTATAGCCTACGGTTATAGCCTCCGTGTCTTGTTTTTCCTCTCTGGCCAGGCTCTCTTGTGCCAAGTCCAATTGAGGTATTCTCTCCGAGGTCTGGTTTTCTTGTGCCAAATACAATCGAAGTGAATGTTGTGGGGTGTCATTTTCAATGTCATCTCCCACCTGAGATAAGTAATTCCAACTGATAATTATTTCATCTTGTGTGGCCACACCGTGAGAAACAATGGAATCCTGTTTTACATCCATTCCAGTCTCAGCTGAATGTATTTCCACTCCTAGTTTCTCTGAACTGAAGGGAATAAAAGAGTCGGGTAAGGTCTCGCCTTCGATCTCTTTAGTAGTTTTCCTCAGGTCCTCCTCCTCCTGGATTTTTCTCCTTTGGGAAGTCTTAGGAAGCTCCTGAGGTTGCTGGGTTGCCAAGCCAACTAATCTGCTTTCATTGTGGTGTAAACACGTATCACGTTTGTGATTGTTTACTGTACGCTTGGTACATTTCCTCTTATTCCGTTTCTTTTCCAGAATTGAGGTGAGAAGCATCTGCCTTTCTGTGCCTAAGTTTGTGTTGTTCTGAGCCATGGGGATGTGCAAAGGAATGTATGCCTCTTCTTTGTGACTGTCAGCTTCCCCGCTTTCTATCAGAGTTTCGGCTTGAGTGATTGGCTTTTCCTCGGCCGAGCTGGTAGATTCCTCCACGTTCAGTATTTCAATTTGCTTTTTCTTCATCTCATCTTCTTCATCGTTGTGACGCATCTCTGCTTCCCATTCTGCATGACTTTTCATCATTTGTTCATCTTCTTTGTCCCACCAATCCATTTCATCTCTAATAAATAGTTCTAGCTTCTCTCCTATTAAGCCGAGCCGTATGCCCCATCCTCTAGCGGACTCTAAGAAATCTGTGCGCGCATCCATGATCTCTTCTCAGCTTAAACTCAGGTAAGTAATTATATTATTACCCTACAAAGCTAGTCAGATTTATACTAGAACAGGATAGTGACAAGAGGAACTGACACTGCTATGAGAATGATAGTAGTGAATTTGTATGAGAAATTTGATGCAAAGCAGTCTGTCATACACTGAAGTAATTATGCATTATCAAATTATTCATGATTAAATCAAATGATAAAGAATGTAATCAAAACATCATCAAGTAAATCATCAATAAACTAATTAATATCACTAATTAATGTGATTACTAATTCTACAGTGGTGAATGATGTAAATTAACTCATATGATATTATCCATTACTAACTTTTTAACAAGTTATTTAAATTCTACAAACTTCCCTAGAAACAAATTCCTAAGTTAATACTTAGCAAATGTAATGGGTGAAGAATGAAAGAATGGTTTATGAAAATCAATAGTCTAGAATTTATTCTCTGATTCTATCATGGACAAGAAGTCCTAATGTGTCAAAATCTTGCTTACGATCGAGCAAGCTGTTACATTAGAAATACATGATAACTAACTAATGCTACTAAGAATGTAAGTGAGAATGACTTAGGTTCTATCCATGGGCAAGACCGGAATAATACCAGACTAACAGATTTGAAATAGGTTCGTTCCTTGCGAGCGAACCAAAGTGTTCTAGGGTTTACTCCCGGATTCTATAGCGGACGAGCAGACCAATATGTCACCAACTGGCTTGAAGTAGCTCCCGGGTGGGCAACCACTCAGCCAAAATCATTTTCTCCTACTGGGGTTTAGTTCTGGGTGCAGTTTGAGATCCCTTACCTCTGTCAGATGGGACTAATTACCACCCCAGATCCCAGAGAGAAAACCTGGAACTAGTGTCTTTTATGCTGATTTAAGACACCGTCCCTGAAACTCAAGAAAATAGCCAAGAAGTGACTCGTTGAAGATAGAATATATCTATATAGATTTGGCTGTACTTGGTATCACCAGAAGTGAGAAAGGAGGAGTTAAGTTATGCAACGTAATCTGGTTACTTATGACTGCATAGACAAAGTACCTCCCTGACATATATTCCTACTTCTTGACAATATGTGTGAACCCCCAATAAATGATACAATAATGTGTGTACTTGATTAGGCTACACAAACATTTATAAACATTTAGAAGTATACGGACAAATTGAGTTTTAAAATACAACAACTGTGTTTATTATTGCTATTGATGATCATATGATGATGATGATGATTATACTATGGTATACGTAACTTAAGAGGTCACATAGGTCATGCTTCCCCCAGTGAGACGCAGTTCACTGTCAGATTGAAGGAGTCCAAATTGGTCCCTTCACAAGGCTAAGTCACTTCCTGATATGGGTTGTTGACTGTCCATTGCTCCTAAGAGATCTGGGTTTTATAGTTTTGGAAATTCCATCATAATACTTCGTACAGAAGTCCAACAGAACGAAATGTTAATATTTCTCCAGTAGGTATCCTTTTGCTATACGTGAGTTTGCGTCTGAGGATTGTTGTCCCTGCTCATAGTTTTATTCTCTCCGTTCCTGGCTAGTTTCCACACGGGCTAATTAATATGCCCCATATTAATTAACTCCGCCTATTCTATTTCATGTAGGATGAGTTACCGAGATGGATTAAGTCCCAAATTCTTTTCACCCCTCCTACATTCCTGTGCAAGGTAGTTTCATCTGTCAATCAAATTGACTGATGTTCCGCCAGGTGCCTGAATCAATGCTTTGGCGGCGATGCAGTTGCGTCATTACATTCCAATCTGCTGGTAACACCCGCCTTCCTGGGTTGCTGGCAAAAATGTGTCAGCCATGTGTTCCTACTTTGCCGCCGTATTTCGGGTAGGTGTTAAGCCTGCATTATATTGCCGTCTTTGGATCACACGGGTTTTCGCCTGAGTAGCACCGCCATGTATTATTTCAGACGGGTCTGGCTGACCCTCTTATCTCCCATTCTGCCGTGGCTGGTTTACACATTAGGTCATGTTAACCGTAAGGTATTTGTTGTCAGTCCCTATTCCAACCGCAGGATTGTAAACTAACACACCAATCTCTACTGACTGGCTCCGCGATGTCTGGTTGATCAGAAGATCAAAGGGAAAATCTCTTAGATGTAGAGACCAGACGTTGCTTTGATCTACCAATGTAGTAAAAATGATAGTGCGGGCTCTAAGTGACTATGTATTTTTCTCTTACGTTTTTATCCTCTTCTGGGGAACGTTTATTCTTTTAGAGAATGACAGAAAAATTTTTGTGGGCTCTTTAATTCCTTCCAAACTTGTGTAATTCTGATGCTGCCGGGGCCGTCCCGTCACACGGAACTCACTCGACCCCAACCCACTCTAGGTCTAAACCTCAACTACTTCTCACTGAAATACACAGGTCGCGCTATCCTTCCATTTCCCGGACCGCCGACCTCACTGTCTGGTCTCAAAACTCCACTGTCCATTACTGAACAAAACACAGCTCAGAGTTCTCTCCTTAACTCCGCTATACTTCAATTTCCGGGACCGCCGACCTCTCCTGTCGGTTCCCAACACTCAACTCTCCAGTCAATGTTTTCCACTGTCTTTTTAGTCTCCTGACTCCACACAACCACCCACAGCCCAAACTGTCTGCCCCACAACTCTCGCGCGGGCTGACTTCTCCTCGACTTCCCCTTCCATCACTGTCCTCTCATTTGCCCCCTCCGGGGACTTACTACCTCTTCCCCATTTTACGGGTAATGTCAATGACCCCAGGCATGTTACACTTATAACCGAGAAATTTTCCGGAAGATTGTTATGGGGGAGAGGTTCTGCAAAGGACATGCTACTGAATGAATGAATGTGGGGAACATACTGGTCAACCAAAGGCTGACTGGCTGTTATACTTGGGTTGTATTATTATTAATATTATTATTATTATTATTATTATTATTATTATTATTATTATTATTATTATTATTATTATTATCATCATCATCATCACAAGAAAGATAAGAAAGAGATCGAGGGAGAAAGAAAGAGACAGGGAGAGAGAGAGAGAGAGAGAGAGAGAGAGAGAGAGAGAGAGAGAGAGAGAGAGAGAGAGAGAGAGAGAGAGAGAGAGAGAGAGATTGTTATAAATTTGAAAATAGAAGACGAGCAGTTAGCAACTGATGCATTTAGAATGTTCTAGAAATTATCATTATGAACTCAAAGAAGAGAGACGGGAGGCTGTGGATAAACGTGACAATGAAGGCCTAACGGCCTGGACTATAAGATGCCAGGCATAAGGCTGTAGACAAACATGACGATCGAAGCCATACGGCCAGAACTATAAGAAGAGAGATATAGGGGTGTGAGTAAATATGATGACCACAATCATACGGCCTAAAATATGAGAACAGAAACAGGAGGCTGCGGATAAATATGACGACCTAAGTAACAAGGCTGTGACTATAAGACGAGTAATAAGGTGTTTGACGCGCATAGACTATAAGAAGACGGACAGGAGGCTGTGGACAAATATGACGATGAAAGTAATAAGGTATAGACTGTAGGGAGCGTGATAAAAGACTGAACACACAAAGAATAGTGACAAAAACTTCCCCTGGAGCAAGCACGACAGGAGGCGTCTGATCAACAGAAGTAGTTCCCCCTTCACCGAATGTTTCGGCATCTTTAGGTCCTTAACACTCTCATAAGGCTGGCCCACCAACGTCATGACTCCTGATGTCTTTCTCCTGTCGTGTATGCGCACCCTACCTTCCAGGTTTGAGACATTTTAATCGATTTCCTCATTTATCCAACAACCGTATGAACAATGCTAAGCAACTGAACACACATAAGCTAAGCGAAGAGAGACAGGAGGTTGTGGACAAACATATACAAAATTAATAGAAGGCAATGGGTGTATCCACTGCGTACCTCTTGTGTCGCCAACACAAAGCCGCCACTGACCCACACTCGGTTCTCCTTGATGTAGACCCAGGGGCTGAGCTTGGACACGTCATTTCTGGAGGTCACCTCCGACATACCAATGGAGCTGGAGTTGAAGTTCTCGGGGACTTCCAGGGTAAAGCGGTCGTCTCTTGGGCGAAGTTTGGGCTCCACAAAGTTTCTGGGGGCATCAAAGTGTTCAGTGTTAGAGTGGAGCTGGTGTTCCTGGCCATGGACTATTGAAAGAAAGAAAGAAAGAAAGAGAGAAAGAAAGAAAGAAAGAAAGAAAGAAAGAATGACGGAAGGAGGAAGGGAGAAAGGAAACAAGGAAGAAGGGAGGAAAGAAGAGGAGAGGAAGGAAGGAAGGAAGGAAGGAAGGAAGGAAGGAAGGAAGGAAGGAAGGAAGGAAGGAAGGAGAAAATAAGCTAGGAATATGGGAGGAAATAAGGGAGGGAGACAGGAATAAATGAAGGAGGAAGAGAGGAAAAGCGGTCGTCTCTTGGGCGAAGTTTGGGCTCCACAAAGTTTCTGGGGGCAGCAAAGTGTTCAGTGTTAGAGTGGAGCTGGTGTTCCTGGCCATGGACTATTGAAAGAAAGAAAGAAAGAAAGAGAGAAAGAAAGAAAGAAAGAAAGAAAGAAAGAAAGAATGACGGAAGGAGGAAGGGAGAAAGGAAACAAGGAAGAAGGGAGGAAAGAAGAGGAGAGGAAGGAAGGAAGGAAGGAAGGAAGGAAGGAAGGAAGGAAGGAAGGAAGGAAGGAAGGAAGGAGAAAATAAGCTAGGAATATGGGAGGAAATAAGGGAGGGAGACAGGAATAAATGAAGGAGGAAGAGAGGAATGAAGGAGGGGAGGAAAGGATGAAAGCAAGGATAAAAATGAAAGAAAGAAGGAGGAGAGGAAAGAAGGAAGAAGGGGAGGATGAAGGAAAGAAGGAAAAGAAGGAAGGAAAGAAGGGAGTTAGTAAGGAAGGACAGAAGGAAGGAAAGAAGGAAGAAAAGAAAGAAGGAAAGAAGGGAGGGAAGACGAAGGAGGGGAGGAAGGGAAGAAAGAAGAGAGGAAGTAAGGAAGGAAAGAAGAGAGGAAGGAAAGAAGGGAGGAAGGAAGAAATGAAGGAAGAGAGAAAGGAGGTAATAAATGGAGGAAGGAGGGGAGGGAGGGAGAATGGAAAGAAAGAAAGAAAGAAAGAAAGAAAGAAAGAAAGAAAGAAAGAAAGAAAGAAAGAAAGAAAGAAAGAAAGAAAGAAAGAAAGAAAGAAAGAAAGAAATAGGCTATTGAATCTAGAACAATGTATACCACAATAAGAAAGAGACAGACATCTTTCTTTGGTCATGTGATGAGAAGAGAGGTATCGGAGAACATCGTGACAACTGGAAAGATCGAGGGGAAGAGAGGCAGAGGCAGAGGTAGACCAAGAGAAACTATGCTGGATGGACTAAGACAGTAGCGTATGGGATTATCATCAACAAAGTTGATCGGTTCATCTACACCGATAGGTCAGTGGTGAGAAACAGACGTAGTGGCTGAGACTTTATTGCAAAGGCTAATGGACGAGTCTTGAAAAAGGAGAGTCTGGCATATGAGACTACGACCTCCAGCATGAGAATGGAGTTGGAGGCAGTAACAGCGGCATTCCGGTGGCTAGAGGAGACTACTGCAACACATGTATTCATTACGGATTCAAAGAGTATGCTTAGCAAGGTGGAGAAAGGAATGTGTCGTGTGAAATGGCTCTCGTCGCTTCAGAGGTCACAGATTGTGAGAATTGTATGGATATTTTGCCCTGGCCAAGCGGAGGTACGGGTGAATGAACAGGCTGATAGGTTAGCAGGGAATGCACCTCTTGGTGGTAGCTTGCCTATGGACAAGGAGGAGGTGGTGTTGCACTTGTGGGACCAGATGGAGAAGGCGGAGGAACAGATTGAGAACCCATATGTGGAAAGAATGAGTTTGCGGGGGATCGGCAGGGGTTCTGGAAGAATCTCGAAACTGAGAGGGAAAACCAGGAGAACGTTTAATCAGATAGCCGTGGGAACGATTAGTAATATGACTCTTGGCTGGCTGTTGAACGAAGGGACGGAGCACGTATGGGAATGTCCTGAGTGCAGTGATGTTGGTTCTTAACTCAACTCAACTCAACAGTTGATCAGAGGTCAGCATGGCCGAATGGATAAGAGATAGACATCTTGCTCTTAAACATCCGGTGTGCTGATGCTGAGTAAAGTGTTCAACGCCTACATCATTCAGTTGGAAAAAAATGTTGACTTCTCGTCCATGACGCTTTAAGACGTAAATTACAAGTACCTCAGAAGTCAGAGTGGGTTTGCCAGATTGCTAGGCATACTGGTAATAGGGAAAGCAAATCCACACGCATTAATCAGTCCAGCGCACTAGAAGTGTATGGAATACATGTGAGTTTAAAGCGAGCGGACGAGAAAAAAGTAATAAATAAATAAAGAAGATGGTGATAATGACGTCATACACATACCTAAAGAGACCTATATCCAGCCAGGCCATATGTTCCGTGTGTACCAGACCTCTTTGTATCGCCATCTTTAGGACGTCATATTTGGCATTCATGGCGCAGGAATACTCGGCGTTGACAGTGTTCGGGTTATGTTTTGGGTATGACGTGCTCTGGTAAATAGTCCTGATTTTTTCCAGGTGTCTGAAGGCTGGTATTTCACTTCTCTTAAGTTTTATTAAGACAGTTTTGTCGTGCTGTTGTAGTGATCTAATTAGCCTGTGGATTTGAAGGTGCATGTATTAATAATTCTGCTGACGAAAAAATCTATAAATATTGTCATTAGAGAGAGAGAGAGAGAGAGAGAGAGAGAGAGAGAGAGAGAGAGAGAGAGAGAGAGAGAGAGAGAGAGAGAGAGAGAGAGAGAGGAGATGATTGCCCATCTATTCCTGTGTTCATTCAGGACTACTAAATGTGGCGGTGGTAACTGTTCACAGACCATGGCACGGTGCAAGTATGTTAGGGTAGTTGATAGAGAACTACGTGGGTAACTTCATAAGCAGGATTGGACGAGAGTTTGACACGCTTCAAGGGAGGAACCGAATGCCAGCTATACCTCCGTGCTTTCGGGCCCACAACATATGACCACTCTATCACATCACAGACACGTAACAGATTCCTGTTTCGGAACTTGTTTTTTAAAGACAGAGAGGGAATGAATGAACGAACGAACGAACTATATTCAATGGGTTAAGAATTGGGCATGCAGACCCGTCTAACATTCTGCAGTACTATCACTCTTTTTCATACAATATTTCATCCTTGAAAAAGCCCATAAGCGGACAGTCTCCCGCTGTTTATACTTCACCTCGACACCGAAAGGTACAAGAGGAACATGATGAGATGAGTTGAGATTTCATCCATACATCACTTGAGGGTTACGGAGAACAACAATATAAAAGATATGCATTATAAAAGCATGTTCAATGTACACAAATCATTACTACATGACTCACTAATAGTAATTATTGATTTGACATTTGTTATTAGCTATGGAGAACATACCGTTCTATCAAAAGGTGACTGGCTTTTATACTTGGGTTTCATTATTATTATTATTATTATTATTATTATTATTACTATTATTATCATCATCATCATCATCATCATCATCATCATCATCATCATCATCATCATCATCATCATCATCATTATTATTTTGAAGGGGAAGGTTATATGTACTGAGATAGTGTTCGAACAATTTGCGATTATATGTACTGGGATTGGTGACGTCTTTGATTTCTTGTGGAAGATTGTTCAACAGCTGAGCCGATGAGTACTGAAGAGACAGACAGACAGACAGACAGACAGACAGACAGACAGACAGACAGACAGACAGACAGACAGACAGACAGACAGACAGACAGACAGACAGACAGACAGACAGACAGACAGACAGACAGACAGACAGACAGACAGACAGACAGACAGACAGACAGACAGACAGACAGACAGACAGACAGACAGACAGACAGACAGACAGACAGACAGACAGACAGACAGACAGACAGACAGACAGACAGACAGACAGACAGACAGACAGACAGACAGACAGACAGACAGACAGACAGACAGACAGACAGACAGACAGACAGACAGACAGACAGACAGACAGACAGACAGACAGACAGACAGACAGACAGACAGACAGACAGACAGACAGACAGGCAGGCAGGCAGGCAGGCAGGCAGGCAGGCAGGCAGGCAGGCAGGCAGAGATAAAGTGTGAGGGAGAGAGAGGAAGAGAGGGAGACAGAGGAAGAGAGTAGAGAAGATAGTGGTAGAGGGGATAGAGTATACAGTCCAACTTTTCGCCATCGGACTTCACTTATTTGAATCCTTGAAAGAACACTTCCGGGGTCAGAGATGTGCCGATGACAACGAGTTCATGGATGCGGTGCAAAACTGGTTTAAGGCAATACCGAAAATCTGTTTTTCCTAGAAGGCACCAAGCTAGTGGACAGGTCGACAAATTGTGTTGCAAGGCAGGGAGGTTTGTTCAGAAATAACACACGCAACAATTCTGCTTCACACTATTGGAATGTCATCAACAGAGTTGATCCAGAACACTAAAGACCGAGATCTGTGGAGAAACATGAACGTTTACTCCAGCTAGCAAGGCATTTGATGATGATGGCTGTAGCAAAATTGGTGTGGATGACAGCAAGGACGCAACTACACCTCGCATATCTTATTATCTATCTTTTTATTTTATTAAAGTTCTGATGTCCCCTCGGGACCTCGACTTGTACTTTCTTGCTTTAGTATTTAAGTAGCCCCCGACAGTAACAAGAGAGATACAACATAATCAAACAATTAACAATAATTTATTTGAGGCCTTGCTCACTGATGCAAAAACACAAAGTATAGAGAAAAATACAACAGACAAACAGGTGGCTGTATGAAGGTACCCCTGGAGGATGTTGTGAGCTAGCCCATTATGTGGTTTCATCACGGACATCAGAGGAGACAACTGTCTCAAGTCCGTTATTGTCTGGGATCACAGTCACTGTTCACCTGGTTTGAGTATCGGCTCCTCCCTTGTTGACATATTTAGCACTTTAACAATGGTAGTTATGAGCTTAACAATCTTCATACAATCTTGATTTCAACATGACTTCAGAGTGGACCTTCCTTATACCAATAGTTATTTGATGAAAATATGTGTCTATTTGCTTCATGTTCGGGACAGGAAAATATTGTTCAATAACACACAGTAAATCTTCGTCACATAAGGTATATTTTGAAAATGGTCGGAATAAGTATGGCAGTCAGGAAATAGCACACTGCTTCATTACACCACTAATTACAAGATGAAAGTCGATCTCCAACTTCTGTTGATACAGGTTGGTGGAATAACCATAATAAACGTTGATTTCGGAGGATGGGATGAGGTGCCCTTGTCACCAGGATTCTGAGACCTTCTTCATGGTCGAATCCTCATACATCTTTATTTCAAAATTCTTGGTAAATGAAACTTCTTCAATTACAAAGATTGATGGTTCGGACTTCTTCAGTCAAAAAGGGGTACCCTGAAACAAACAACTCTAGGATAGTTATGATAGTTGATGGTGTTGCATTCTAACGGGTGGCCAAACCATTTGATCTTCTGTTTTTCAATATATGTGGCAAAAAGTGTTGATCCCACTGTCTGTCTGATAACAACATTTCTTATTCCGTTTTTTTATTGTTATGTTGGCAGCTCTTCTAAAGCATCTCATCTCGCAGGTGGTGAATTTCCTAAGTGTGATTTGGATAATGTACGAGTTGACGTTGGTAAGATTGGTGTGACAATGCTATTTTATCAGGAGGGGTGAAAAGCGAAAACTGCCGATGACCCGCAGACTACACAAGTCAGCCCCACCAACTCGTGGTGTAGACTGGGAAACCATGACCACGAGGTCATGGGTCAACGGGGCTCTGGTTCGCCAGGGGGGGGGGGGGGGAGGACTCCCCTTAAGCAGGTGTTTCTGTCCTAAACCTGCGACTGGCCTAGCAAGCCAGCAGGGGATTATATTTTCTGCTCTTAAAAACAGACAGAAGCATAATAAGAATGACCCAAATGGAAACAGACCCGGCAATGTTTTTTTTTTTTTTAAACGTCGAAACCGCAAGATACAAGAGGAATAAGATGAGATGAGATGATGAGATGAGATGATGAGATGAGATTTGCGAATAAAGATACCTGAATGTCTCCAGGTCATTGTCGTTATCAAAGAATGCAATCACCCTATTGGTTAGCCAGCCCCAGGTTGTCATAAATTTCTTGTACGTGGCGGGAGAAAAGTAGTTGTCTCCCCCGCCTTTTAGGAATCCTCCAATGTTTATGTACATGGTTACTATGGTGATATCGTAAGGGTTCGCAGGCCGCCGAATAATACCGAAGTAATACACTGAGTCTGTGAAGAGAATAATTTATTGAAAAATAATTGACATGAAATAACGATTAAATTATTTAGTCATCATCATCATCATCATCATCATCATCATCATCATCATCATCATCATTAACCACTTCTGCCTTCAAGAGTAGTGGCAAGGAATAGCTGACGTACCAAGGCGCAATGATGCACTGGATAGTGTCATTTCATGTGATTGTACGGGACGCAGAGGTGTTTCCAAGGCACCAGGGCCGGGTTATATACTGGCCAAGACCTATTGACGCGTCCTCGTCGAGCGTCCTGGGCAACAGGTCCCTTCGGGGCCCTGGCTGAAGTCAATAGGATCGCCGATTCCTCCGAAGTCGGAGAGTGTCTGCCTGTATGGCGAGGAACCACCAGTCTGCACACCAATAACCCAGACATGGGACAACGGATACTCATGCAAACCTCAGGTCCTGTATGACATCACACTGATGTTGGACAACAGGATGCCTTCATCCGACATACAGGACTTTGCGTTGGAGCTCAAGCCAACGAACACAAGCAAGCAAGCAAGCAAGCATGTGATTGTACAATATCTTAGCTCTCGTATCAGACCTTTTTTGATGTAGTGCCAGTGCTGGTAGTTGGTGGTGTTGCATTCTAACTACATGGCCGAACCATTTGATCTTGTACCTTACAATATGTGTGGAGCAACGCTTTGAATTTGTATCATGTGCCATGCCGATAAGCGTGGGTGGTTCTGTTTCGCCACCTCACGCGATCACCAAATTCGTAGATCAGCTCTATGTTCTTGTCTCGACCATACCATGTGGCCAAGCCATCCAGGTATTTACTTCTCTGCCTTTCCTTTTCATCTACCTGCCATTCCACAGAACTGTGAGACTTACTTATTGACTCGTCCTCGTAACTTTTTCTACCCAGCTATGCATTGCTTTAGGGACTAACATTTATCAGCATCAGCTGGAAACCCACCTTGGCGGGAAGCATTTCGCGAATGACGCCAAAGTTGAATTGAAGTGAAAACGTGGTTTAGAAAACAGTGCACACAGTTCTATGCAGCCGGTTTGGGAGGTCTGATAAAACGATGGGATAAGTGCATCAGTTTTGGTGGAAATTATGTTGAGAAGTAAAGGGTAAATGTATGTATAAACATAAACTCGTTTCAAGATGTTATCATCTTTTGTTATTTTTCTACGGCCATTTGTGACTTACTTATTAACTTACCCTCATAGTAGTAGTAGCACTAGTAGTAGTAGTATAAGTAAACATAGTAGTATAAGTAGTTGTAGAAGTAGTAGTAGTAGCAGGAAGAGTAGCTGTAGTAATAATAATAGTATTAGATGCAGCAGTAGTAGCAGTAGCAGTAGTAGTAGTAGTAGTAGTAGTAATAGTAGTAGTAGCAATAGTAATAGTATTAGATGCAGCAGTAGTAGCAGTATTAGCTGCAATTTTAGTAGTAGTAGTAGGGGCAGCACAAGCAGCAGTAGTAGTAGTTGTTGTAGTAGTAGTAGTAGTAGTAGTAGTAGTAGTAGTAGTAGTAGTAGTAGTAGTAGTAGATGTATTAGTAGTAGCAGTATTAACATCAGCAGCAGTAGCAGCAGCAGCAGTAGTAATAGTAGTAGTAGTAGTAGTAGTAGTAGTAGTAGTAGTAGTAGTAGTAGTAGTAGTAGTAGTAGTAGTTGTTGTTGTTGTTGTTGTTGTTGTTGTTGTTGGTGTTGTAATAGTAATAGTAGTAGTAATTGATGTTGTTGTTTTGGCGGTGGTGTTCGTGGTAGTGGTAGTGCTGGAGGTGGAGGAAGAATTCATAGGGGAAGTTAGCACAGGAGAGAGAAAGATGAGGAGGGGAAGAGCAGGAGGGATGAGGAAGTAGAGGAGGAGGCAGGAGTGAGGAGACAGAATAGGAGGAGTAGGAGGAAAAATGGATGAGGTGGAGCAAGGAGGAGAAGAAAGAATGCCGGAGGAAGAAGAATGCAGCAGGTGGAAAGCGGAGGAGAAAGAGGGGCAGGAAAGGGAGGAGGAAGTAGAAAAGGAGGCAGGCAGGTGGAAGAAGAGGAGAAGGAAATAGCGGGATGGGGAAGACAGGGGAGGATGAGGAGGAGGTGGAAGTTTTAAGGTGTCTCGGGTCCAAACGAGTCATAACCCAGCCGCGCCGACCACTGCTTCAAATACTCTGCTCGGATCTATAAGACAGTGTCATTGGAAGAGCATTGTACCCCTAACCATTTTACACCACCAAGGTTCCCACCTCCCCACGCCTCCTACCTCCCCCACTCCTCCCAACTCGACCTCTTCGCAAGCAACGGATGCATGAATATGGCAACCCCGCCACCCCGTGGAAGAGCATTGTACACCTAATCATTACTCGCCACCAATGTTCTCATCTGCCCCACGCCTCCGACCCCACCGATAGTCAACTCTGCCACCACGGATCCACCCAACCGCTGCTTCTCTTAACAACGAATTGCCATCTTTTAATTTTCCCACCCACCCTCCCCGCTAGCAACGCTGCCACCCCAGAGAGCGCCACTTTTATTTCCCTTAGCTACTCGGTGGGCATAGAAAACATTAACTCGTATATAATAGTCAGTTTACTTTTTAAAGTTGAACTTTTTTAACACATAAAACCGGAAACAGTTAAGTATTAAAACGCGTGAGGTTTAAAAATTGTGGATCCGGAATTTGACATCCTACCAATATATTATATAGGAATATACTAGTCGGGTCAGATGGATAGGATCCAGATGTTGAGGTGGGTAATGCGCATTGGATACTACTGACAATCCCCCAGAAATGTTGCTGATGTCATGAGTAGGATCGAATGCTGGCTCGTCACCATCCAACAGAGGAACAGAAAGGCCAGCTATTCCTCCATACATTCAGGCCACAGCGTGTAATGGCTCTATCACATGACAGACCCAAAACAGGCTTCTGCTTCTGAACTTTTTCTTTTTATTTAAAGACAGAGAGGGAGAGAGGAGGGAGAGATAAAAAGAGGGAGAGAGACAGCGAGAGGGGGAGATAATGGGAGAAGGAGAGAGAGGAAGAAAGGGACCGAGAGGAAGAGAGGGAGAGAATGCACAGTTCAACTTTTTGCCATGGCACTTCCGAGGTTCAGAGGCTAATTAAACTGGTTCGACACCAGAGCGGTCTCAATCAGAAATACAACCCTGCTTCTGCTGATGATTGATCCGGACCGCCATCTTGAGAGACTCGAGCGCTAACTACTATACATTAGTTCATTCTTTCGGTAGCATGCCCTTTGTAGAACCTCGCTCCCATAACAACCTTCCGGAAAACCTCTCGATCATAAGCAAGATGTTCCGCGTCAACAAGAACGCATGAAAGATTACAGCGACCAGTGGCAAGAAATCAAACGGGCACCTCAACAGCGTGAAATAACAATGGATGACAGTGCAACTCAAGTCTTCATTGGAGACTCTCTGCTTAAGGGAATCTATAGTGACCGCATGTCATCTTCTGACAGCGAAACTACCTCGATCTACCCGCTACCAGGAGCTGACGTTGACAGACTGACCTCTACACTGCGGAAATTCAAGGTGAATGATAGAATTAGAAGAACAACAGTCCGTATCGGTGTCAACAATATTATAAACAATCACATCATAAGCACCTCACAACTCGCTAAATTGGAGGTGTTGTTGCGAGAGAAATTTCCTAAAGCATCTATTTTCTTTTCATCAATCATCCCGCCATGTTATGGATTCCAGCGCTGTACTGCCGATGCTGGCAATCTGACTCTACATAAATTTTGTCAAGAAACTAACAATGCTTTCATTAATAATACCCCGTATTTCACATCGCCGTCCGGGGCTCCCAAGAAAAAAAAAACTATATAAGGATCAACTACATTGTTCAAAACTAGGAACTAGCATACTAGCGAAGAACATAAAATATCCTGAACGTACACAACAATTAGAACCAGCTTCAGTTACAGGAGTAAACCTATCTTCACCTCCGGCTGTAACCATCTCTCAGTTTTCAGAAAACACTCAACCTCTGCCCACACCACCCTTGCCTATTCCCCAGGAATACAAGGCCGTAAATAGCGATCCAGGCTCCAATCCCAATGTTGCTAACTATGGTGCATTGTTTCCTTCCTTGCCCATAAAGCAGTCTCCACCTAGCATGTCAAAGGGGACACCGTTAAACAATGTTGCGTTGCCCCCGATGCCTGCTTCCAATGTAGGCACTTCCAGTAGCTCTCATAGCAGTGTTCCCTCGTTGGACGGCAATCCACACTCTTATCAGTGGAATTGTCAACTTCAACAGCTAATGCAATACAATCCTGCAGCCCTGCACCAAGCTTTAATGATGTCACTCCATCACAGACATTTTCCTATCCCCTCTAATAGTCTTAACTATCACTAAATAAAGTTTCAAAACCTCTGAAATTTTTCTACCACAAGCGACATCATCTTTTCATTGTGTAATGTTCGCCAATTACGATCAGTGGCTCAACAAAGACGGTCTACATATAGGCCATCTCAACGTCTATCATTTGCTCAATAAATTACCTGAGCTTTCAGTAATACTGTGCAAACAGTTTCATGTGTTTGGAATCACAGAAAGCCGTCTCAATGACAAAATAACCGACTCTGAAATCTCTCTTGGGGTTTAAAGTAATTCGAAGAGACGCAAATCAAAAATTAGAGACAGGTATTGCTGTATACATTTCCAATTCTCTCAACTGTTCCCGTAGAAGTGATCTCAAGTTAGAAGAGACAGAATGTGTTTGGTTAGAGGTGAAGCCAGTCAGCCAGCAACCGTTTCTCATTGGATGCCTATATCGGAATCCATGTGCTGGGTATAATTGGTATGACTGTTTCACTACAATGATGGATAGGGTGTCTACAGCAGGTAGAGAAGTCATGATATTAGGTGACTTTAACATAGATATTAGTAAATCCAACCAGACATGGGAAGATATCATTCTATCTTACAATTTCAAACAACTAATAAATCGTCCCACGAGAGTTACAGACACCTCCTCAACTATAATTGATCATATATATGTTACTTGTCCAGTTAATATTATCTAATGTTCTGTTCCTGTTAGTGCAGTTAGTGACCATTACCCACTATGTCGTACATGGTCGAAAATTGGGTTCAAAACTCCTAAAAATAACCATTTAAGCATCAAATTTAGAAACTTTAAAGCTCTCAGCCAACATTTATTGTATATGTCAGCAAGTAGTGTCCTTCAATAACTGTCTATCAAGACCCACACAACTTAATTTTGGTGTGCCTCAGGGCTCAATACTAGGTCCGCTGCTTTTTGCAGTTTATATTAACGATCTTCCTTTATACCTCAATACTTTGTGTGACCTATTTGCGGACGGCTGCACTATTTACACAAGTAAAGAGAGCCTTTGTGACTTAGAGAGCTCTTTAAAAAACGAACTTGACAACCTTAGTAGATGGAGCAATGAAAATCGCATGTTAATTAGCATCGACAAAACCAAATCCATGCTAATAACGACCAGACAAAAACTACAGACCCTAGCCATAACTGGGACACAGCTCGAGCTCCACGTGGACACGTTACCTATAATTAATGTAAATGAACATAAAACATTAGGTCTTTTAATTGACAGACATTTAAACTGGAGCCCTCATGTTCACGTCCTTACCAAGAGAATAGTACAACAAGTTTACCAACTTGCTAAAATTCAGCACTTTTTGGATGAAAGCACACGAAAAATATTCTATGCATCCTATATCCAATCACCTCTCGATTATTGTTCCACAGTCTGGGATGGTTGCCCTAAATCTAATATGAAACGATTGCGATCGCTTCAAAACCGCGCTATACGTCTAGTTTCTAGCATAAAGCACGTTGAAAGTAATAAATTATACAGCCATATAAGACTTCTACAACTTCAAAAGCGCTTCCTTTTTAACAAAGCCAAATTAGTGAATAAAATTATATCTGAAAATACCCCAGAGTATCTTCTACAGTTAATTCAATCTAATGCAATGAACAGTAAGCGCTTAAATTTATTACAGCTTCCTAAGCCTAGATTGGACTTATACAAAACTTGTTTCGCATATTCTGGTGCTCACTTGTGGAATAGCCTTCCACCAGAACTGAACATACCAATGAGTCCCTACACATTCAACCGAAAACTATTTCAATACTTACTTCATGCCGACTATATGCCTCCATAAGTCACCTACTAGTATCATTTTTTCAATATCATTATTCACTGTATGTGTGTGAGCGAGACAGTGGGTGAGAGAGTGAGTGAGAAAGAGTGTGAGTGGAAGAAGTAGTATGAGTGAGAGTGAGAGAGTATCTATGCGCGTGTGCCTGAGTGAGTGTAAAAGTGAGTGAGTGTGTGTGGACATATGTGTGAGCGATTTAGTTAGAGAATGAGTGAATCTGAGAGAGTGGGTGTGTTGTGTGTCTGCCTGTCTGTGTGATAGAGTGTGAAAGTTAGTGAGTGAGTGTGAGTTAGAGAGTCAGCGAGCAAATGAGTGAGTAAGGGAGCGTGAGTGAGTGAGAGATAATTTGTGAGTATGCGTGTATGTGCGCGAATGAGTGAGTGTGAGAGCGAGTGAGTGTAAAAGAGAGAGCGTGGGTGAATGAAAGAGTGCATGAGAAAGTGTGATGTATCTGTGTGCATGTCTGGATGTGTGTATGGGTGTATATATGTGTGTACATGTGTGTATCTGTGTGTGCCTCTGTGTGTATGTCTGTACGTGTGTTAAGGTGTTTGTTCATGTGCTTATATGCGTTTATATGCATGTGCGTGTGTATATGTGTGTATGGATGAGTGTGTGTGTGTGTGTGCTCGTGTTTTGTATATCTCTGTGTGTGTAAGTGTGCTTACATGCAGTGTATGCGAGGGAGTGTATATTCGGGTGTTATGTGAGTACGTGTGCGCAAGTATATGGATGTGTGTAGGTGTGTGTATTGCGTGGGTATATGTGTGTATTTGCGTGTGTATGTTGTGTGTGTATGTGCATGTGTGTGTGTGTGTGTGTGTGAGAGAGAGAGAGAGAGAGAGAGAGAGAGAGAGAGAGAGAGAGAGAGTTGAGCGCACCCATGTCATCTAACATGCTGTTCCATATGGTTTGTGTATTCTCATTTTTTCATATTATCATTTTGATGCACTTGATTTTAACATGCATAAAATTAATTCATGTAAATTACTGTAAAGTAAGTGAGAGAGTTAGTGAGTGTGAGTGAGAGAGAGAGAGAGAGAGAGAGAGAGAGAGAGAGAGAGAGAGAGAGAGAGAGAGAGAATGTGTATGAAAGTGTGTGTATGTAGAGAGAGAGAGAGAGAGAGAGAGAGAGAGAGAAGAGAGAGAGAGAGAGAGAGAGAGAGAGGGAGAGAGTTGAGCCCACGCATGTCATGTAACATGCTATTCCATATTTTTTATGTATTCTCATCTTTAATATTACGAGGTATCGTTTTGTATGCCATTTGATTGTCCTGTAACATGCCATTCCATATTTTTTGTTTGTTTGTTTTTTTTTTGTTTTTTTTTATTCTCATCTTATCATTTTGTATGCCACTTGATTTTATCATGTATAATATAATATTACTGTGATGTGAGTGAGAGAGTTATTGAGAGAGAGAGAGAGAGAGAGAGAGAGAGAGAGAGAGAGAGAGAGAGAGAGAGAGAGAGAGAGAGAGGTAGAGAGAGAGAAAAAAGAGAGAGTTGAATTGCATCGCTAATTTTTACGCATCATAATTTATATGTACAATTTTTTCTCCACTTCTTGCAATTGCGAGAATGCTCACGACAACCGTCAGTGTCTCAATTGTGTGTAAAGTGTAGGAGGTTGTTCTTATTAGTTTCAGTGATCATGTGAGGCATCATGTATGTGTCTAGATGTGAAGATGTGTGTATGGGTGTGTATGTGAGGGATATGTGTGTGTGTGTGTGGTGGTGTGGGAAATGTATATGTGGAGGGGTTGTGTGTGGGGGATGTGTATGGGTTAATGGGTGATGTGTGGATGTGTGAAGGGATGTGTAGTAGGTGGTGGATGTATGTGTGTGAGGGATATATGTGTGTGTGTGGGGGGGGGGGGGTATTTGAGAGGATAGTTGGAAGTATGTGGGTGTTGGTGGGTTGGGAGGGGGTGTGGGTAGGGAGTCTGTGTTTGGGTGGGTGAATGGGTGTGTAGGAGATTGTGTGGGTTGGTGGATGGGTGTGTAATGGGTGTGGGGGTGTCTGTGAATGGGATATGTCTGTGTGAGTGGGAGTGTGTGAGTGTGGATGGGGTAAATGTGAGTGGGATGGAGGATGTATGTGTGGGTGGTGAGGATGTTGTAGGTGGAGGATGTGTGAGTGGGTGGGGAGATGTGTGGGCGGGGATGTGTATGGGGAAGGTATGTGGGGGATGTGTGTGTGGGAGAATGTGTTTATGGGTGGAGTTTTGTGTGGGAGGGGAGATGTGTGAGAGATGGGGGAGGTGTGGGATGTGCAGGTGATTGAAGGATGTATGCGAGGATGGGGGATGTGTGTTTGGCTGGGTGGTTGGGGTGTGTGTGGGTGGGAGGGTAGATTAGAGATGCATGTGTTGATGGGCGCGTGGGTGATGTGTGGGTGTGAGTGGCTGATGGATGAGTACCTGAGTGGGTGGATGTGTGTGAGAGATGAGTGTTTGGGTGGGGGGATGTGTGTAGTTGTGAGAAGATGTGTGTGATCGGCGGATGTGTGTGGGTGGGTGTCATATATTTTTGAAGGGAGTGGGAGATCACTGTAGTGCATGCCCCATCTCTAACAAAAGAAGTAGAGCCCCATCCTCTTCTATCTTCAATAACCCCATAATATGAACCTTGAGTTATCTGCAGGCCTCGTTCTATTAAGTATGTCTAGGAGATATAGATTATGGCCCTGGTGAGAATAATGATTATTAACTGGGAATCTGCCCCTTCTCCAAGGATTCTTTAGCTCTGGAGCCCCCTTTTAGTTTATCAAATCTGAGGAAAGTCTGGAGAATTTTCTCAGCCTGATTTAGATGAAGAAATCAATGGATATTGAGCAGTTGATAGATCTAGAGTCTTCTCTCCCCCATTTTAGTAAGTCATTATGAGTGGAGTTATTTTTAAACAATCAAACACATAATCAATCACATTAGATTCTGACAACATGATATACAAAGAAGTTGTTGACTCACAGATAGGTTTGAACTGATAAATTAACAGAAGGTCAATTCATGTTAATCATTTATTGACTGGGCCTGAGCCTTCTGGTCAGTACATACATTTCTATTGTGATTTACACAAAATAATAGAAAAGTTGCATATTGGACCAGTCACACAGACCATCAATAAACAAGCATCAGTACATGAGATGTCAACAAGTCTGAAACATAGTAAACATTTTGATGTTGCACATATTAAGTGTTAGGATGATGAATCAACAAGTAACTATCAGTTTCCTGAAATTGGGTGTGGTGTGTACCAAGGAAAATGTAACCTGGTGACTTGAAGATTAAGTAAGCCAGGGTCCATTGACTGATGGATCCACTTCAGGTCTGCCCGTCTAGCTCCACTGAAGGCCTCCCCATACTCTGCTCATGGCCAAGTCATCCTCCATCTCACTTGTGGTTCATCTCTTTCTCTCGGCCTCCCTCTTTCAGGTCTGATTTAGGTGGTTAGTTTGCTGATGTGTTGGGTGGTTGTTGGTATGTAGCCACCAAGATCACTGATGAATATTCACATAAATATATACATTCCTACCAATACAATCTTTTAAAAGTAGGTAAAAGAAACCTAAATTCCTGAAGTAGGAACTAGTTCCCCTCCCCTCCCTTTCTCTCTAAGCTAGTGTTGGGTTAATTTGGGGTGGTCAGAGTTTATCACACTGTGTACGCCTTGTATCAACTTGTTCCTGCTGTATGTAAGTTCTCATTTGACCTGGGGTCAGTGAACGTGTACAGTAAGACAATGACAAGAGTGAGAATATGTCAAGATGCAGGTAAATAAATGACATACATTTATAACATTTCTTCCACTCAGTGGTGTTTATCGCGTGTATAAATATTTCTCTGTGTTTTCCCAATTAACGTCTTCTTCTTCTTGTGTCTAATAACTCTCTCCCATTATCTATTGTTGTTGTGATGTTGAGTGTTGGGTTGTGTGGTGTTGAGTGGTGTTGTTTTAAGTTATGTTGAGTAATGAGTTAAGTTCACTTCGTGTG